>CABFOW010006701.1:16208-29761 GCA_902141385.1 Timema californicum
ATCAAATATAGTGTGTTACTTGCCATGTCAAACCCTCCCTAGATCTCCCTATCAAATATAGTGTGTTACTTGTAATGTCAAACCCTCCCTAGATCTCCCTATCAAATATAGTGTGTTACTTGTCATGTCAAACCATCCCCAGATCTCCCTATCAAATATAGTGTGTTACTTGTCATGTCAAACCCTCCCTAGATCTCCCTATCAAATATAGTGTGTTACTTGTCATGTCAAACCTTCCCCAGATCTCCCTATCAAATATAGTGTGTTACTTGCCATGTCAAACCCTCCCTAGTTCTCCCTATCAAATATAGTGTGTTACTTGGCATGTCAAACCCTCCCCAGATCTTCCTATCAAATATAGTGTGTTACTTGTCATGTCAAACCCTCTCCAGATCTCCCTATCAAATATAGTGTGTTACTTGCCATGTCAAACCCTCCCCAGATCTCCCTATCAAATATAGTGTGTTACTTGCCATGTCAAACCCTCCCCAGATCTCCCTATCAAATATAGTGTGTTACTTGTCATGTCAAACCCTCTCCAGTTCTCCCTATCAAATATAGTGTGTTACTTGTCATGTCAAACCCTCTCCAGTTCTACCGATCAAATATAGTGTGTTACTTGTCATGTCAAACCCTCTCTAGATCTCCCTATCAAATATAGTGTGTTACTTGCCATGTCAAACCCTCCCCAGATTTCCCTATAAATTAAGCACATTGCTAATTCGCTAAATGGTCGTTCACAAAGGTTTTTATTTACCGTATCTTACTACCCTTTCGGGTTAGAGGTCTATATAGAATACTAATTACATTAAGGTGTTAGGGATTAGAAAGGTTGAACCCAAAGGAAGTGTACCGACTTTTGCCTGGATAGAGAGTGGAAAACCATTTAGTGAAAAACACCCTAAGAACACCCGGCTGGCATCGAAACCCAATCTCCCCGTCTTCGGCAGTCTAGTCTATTGCTAGAGTAGGGCCTTAGTCCAGGCGGCCACCGAATCAGGTTACACATATATCATCAAGCTAATGTGGATGGACTAAGTAAGGTAGAATTTAGAAAAAAGGTGCTCATATTTGAGAGAATTTAGAAAAACCTTCAATACAACCTTATTAGACCCGTTATAGATATGATCTCCGACCTCCCAGCCATCTATAAATTAGACTAAGATCCGTAATGATAAAACCATACCTATATCCTTGCTACACCCCTTTCTCTTAGCAATCCCATATAAATTGAATAAGGTAAGTAAGTAAGCGTCGGGTATGGCTTATGATTACTGCTCTAAATGACCTTGGCATTTGCACCAATATGTAATAGTTTAATAAAAAGTACTCCATGGCTTGAGCCCATGATTGAGCTATACCAGCCAGCCAGCGGCCGCCGCTGCCAGCGATGATTTTTTGCCTAAAAATTAAATATTTCTCCAGTAGCAATACGACAGAAATTTAATAAATGACTTGGTAAACATGTGACTAAATTTAAACTCATGTTTCTACTGGAGAATAATACTCCAGTATGCTATTAATGGACTTCTTTTGAAACAAGAAGATATTTTTCTATTATAAAATGTGCAAAAAAACTGCCCTTAATTCGCGTTCCCTACACCCCTACCTCAAGTTATATCTTATCAAGCTGTGTGACTCCTGCGAAGCTGACTTCACGGCAGAAAAGAAAGGAGTGTGAGCGAGGATATGCACACAGTTTCACGGGGTCTCTGTGTATGTACTGTACTATTGCTAAGGTAATTCATTAAAATCCATTAGCCACCACACTAACGCTAAATCGCGCTAGTTAAAATAAACAGATGCACAAAAGAGTGCTCTATCTCACACAAGTCCATTACGTTTATACACGTACAAATCTCTTTTTCATAACTCACTAATGTACATTATATATTTTTTTTTTAAACCTAGCCTATCTAGTGGTCACGTGGTCTAAGGCATTTTGACTCTCAAGAGACTGAATAGCCGGTGATAAGAAGGTCATGGTTTGAATCTCAGTAAGGTGCACTTGAGTAGGTTTTTCTCATATGGTATTCATTAGAGTGGATATTTTTCCCCCCCCATGACCTATCCACACTAGTGCGGGTGAATTTCCTATTGGTTATCATCCTAATCCATACACGTGGATTGTCATAATGACCTTGGTGTTGAACGCACACACTTTTTTTCCGAATGTTTTTGTTTGCTTCATCACTATCATCATCAACAGCTTCCAGCCACTGGCTGGGTCTGTTTGGAACATAAGTCTCTCCCCCACTTCTTTACCTTCCCCCACCTCTCCCCCTCCCAGTTCCAGTCCTCTCCTCTTTCCTCCACACTCCTCCTTACTTCCTTATTATTATTATTATTATTATTAGCACCGCGTCTTACTACCCGTTCGGGTTATATGCACTTACGCTAATGTGTAATGGTAGGGTGATTGTGAGATGAAATGGAGGACCTACAGTTTAACGTGGAATCCGAACCACGGTGGAGGCCTGGCATTCCCCACATTCACAAGATGTCTTGTCAGGGGTGAAGGAAGGGTTTGGTAATCAGATAAATCTGTGCCGGGACCGAGGATTGAACCCCGGCCGCCAACATAGAAGTCTGAAACCTTACCCCTAGACCGCCAGGTCACTTACTCCCTTATTCAATCTGTCCCTTGGTCTTCCTCTCTACCTCCTACGTCCCACCTCCATACCCAACATCCTCCTGGTCATCCTTTCCCTATCCATTCCTCTCACACGGCCATACCACCTCAGTCGTGCCTTCTCTCTCCTGTCCCGGTTCTTCCTTTACTATTCCTCTTACTCTCTCATCCCTCATCTTGTCAAATGTTGTCACGCCCATCCTGCATCTCAGAAATCTCGTTTCACTCGCCTGCAATCTGCTCTTCTCCTGTTCCTCAATTACCCACGTTTCACTCGCCTGCAATCTGCTCTTCTCCTGTTCCTCAATTACCCACGTTTCACTCACCTGCAATCTGCTCTTCTCCTGTTCCTCAATTACCCACGTTTCACTCTCCTGCAATCTGCTCTTCTCCTGTTCCTCAATTACCCACGTTTCACTCTCCTGCAATCTGCTCTTCTCCTGTTCCTCAATTACCCACGTTTCACTCTCCTGCAATCTGCTCTTCTCCTGTTCCTCAATTACCCACGTTTCACTCTACTGCAATCTGCTCTTCTCCTGTTCCTCAATTACCCACGTGTCTGCAGCGTACCTCAATATTGGTCCTTTATTTAAACAGGGCAAATTATGGACACACCGTTTATGCTCCATTAATTCTGCGTTGTAATGAATACAATAAAAAAAAATGTTTTCGGGGCACACCATTACGAAATGTTTGGCTACCTTAACCAATGTATCAGTATTACGCACTAAGCTACTGTACAGTAGCCCCATGGCTTCTTTGGTGCTGACTGACAGCTTTGAAAAGTTACCAGACCAAATTACGCATCCCTACGCTAAACCATATGATCTGCAAAAACATGTTTAGCAGCTGTCGCTTCTGACAGTAAAAATTTAGGTATATACCTAAATGTTAACTGTCGGAAGTCAGCTGTGAGCTGTCAGTCAGCCCCAAAGAAGCCACGGGGCTACTGTATAACTCTATAAATGGGTGTAATTTTAATAAGAACATCATTAAAGTATTTTTCGGAAAATATCTAACAACCTTTAGCTTATGAAACTAGTGAGCGTATACTCCATCCACCACCAACTGGGTATTTATGAGCAAATGTTTTCAGACTTTCCACTGATACTTCTCGAATTTTAATGCAAAATACTAAGCCAAGTATATGTGGCAAAAGCCATCAAAATTTATTCCATCCGTTAAAAGTTACAAGATATGTCGTGCGAGTTTATGTAAGGGGTTCCTGAAGAAATTTAATATAGTTGGATTTTGTATCCGATAGTTACGAAAGTTTCTAAAACTAGTTAAATATATTTATAAGTCACATCAAGTCATGTGATCTTTAGCTATCACTTTTAATAGTTATAGTCAATACCTATAAAAAATAGCAATCTTTATATAGTAAGCCTAAAATGTTATCAACGCGAGCAGAGAAAAATATGTTTATGTTTTCTAAAAGGTCCTCCTTACCAGAATCCTACAATAGATTTTACAGTATTCAAACAAAGCCCTAAGGAGTTGATAGGCCTATAGGCCATAGCAAGTCAGTTTAGTGCAAGGGGTCGCTTATTGATGGGTAAAACACACCTATGTTATTATTATTATTATTATTATTATCACCGCGTCTTACTACCCGTTCGGGTTATACGCACTTACGCTAATGTGTAATGGTAGGGTGATTGTGAGATGAAAATATAATATAATATTTAGCACCGCGTCTTACTACCCGTTCGGGTTATACGCTTTAAGTACTAATTACTCTAATGGATTAGGAATTGGGGAGGTTTAATTAGAGGAAGTGAACCCGCATTTGCGTGGAGGGAGAGTGGAAAACCATTTAGGAATCCCCCCACCCCCAGTTCACCCGACCGAGATTCGAACCTCGATCTTCCCGTCCTCAGCGGTCGAGCTCAACACGACAAGCGCGTTAGCCAACTACGCCACCGAGGAGGGTGATTGTGAGATGAAATGAAGGACCTACAGTTTAACGTGGAATCCGAACCACGGTGGAGACCTGGCATTCCCCACATTAACAAGATGTCTTGTCAGAGGTGAAGGAAGGGTTTGGTAATCAGATAAATCTGTGCCGGGACCGGGGATTGAACCCCGGCCGCCAGCACAGAAGTCCCTTTTAAATTAAAACCCCACACATAAGCCTGTCTTAAGAGTTAAGGGTCCCGGGTTCCATTCACGGCATCGCCAACAGACATCAAATGAGTGAAACTGATATTTCACATTTCACAGTGATGAGTTGACGGCATGAAGTTTTGTTATTGTTTTTGCTCTAAAAGTTAGTCTGAAAGTCATGAGCTGATAATAATCAGCTAGTTTGTAAAGTGCAAGTTAAATACCCCTAATGACAACCAACGAGTATGGCTGCTAAATTGAAACTTCATAACACTGGTCAGAAGCCCTACTCGTGTCCCATCAGATACGGCGGAAATGTCTTCCTTCGTTAAAATAACAGTAACAGAGCCGTAATGGCCTCATTGTGTGCTGCGAAGGATTTTGTGGGGGTATTAATTAGAGCCTAAAACTATATCCAAGCAGCCTAAAGTAGCGCAAACTCATTAAAAACAAAACAAAACCACACCACACGTCCTTAAACAGATTAGATTTCTGTAATCGCTTCATAGAGCTATGACGTCAATAGTTTGGGTGTGGGCAGGTTATTTCAGTGGTATTATTCGATTAGCTTATGCACATAAATTTGTGGGAAATGTTCATTGATAATGAACCACTGAGGTTTTAAGCACTATTCAATGCCAAACCACAGATTAAGCGTCAGTAAAAGTCCACCATTACCCGGAACAAGAGCGTGTGTGACCCAATTTATTCACTCTGGATGAAGATGCCAATCTGCATTGAAACATTTCTTGTTATGGAGCGTAGAAAAAGTAGGATTATAGTGCGATGTTGTAGCACCACAATATAATAATAATAATAATAATAATAATAATAATTAGCATCGTGTCTTACTACCCGTTCGGGTTATACGCTTTAAGTACTAATTACTCTAGTGGATAAGGAATTGGGGAGGTTGAATTAGAGGAAGTGAACCCGCATTTGCGTGGAGGGAGAGTGGCAAACCATTTAAGAAAAGCCACCCTCAGTTCACCCGACCGAGATTCGAACCTCGATCTCCCCGTCCTCAGAAGTCGAGCTCAACACGACTAGCGCGTTATCCAACTACGCCACTGAGGCGGGTCACCACAATATACACCAGAGAGGTTGTTAGCGGGTTAATCTAAGGTGTATGGATGAGGAAGGCAGCCTAGAGAGAGTAATACTTCATCAAAGTGGAGAGGGAGTAGGAAAACCCCTATGTTAATTCACGTCATGTGGGGAAAAAAACACTTGTTCAACCTGTCGAAAGTCAAACCTTGACCTTCCGGTTACCATCAATCTAGTGTATTGTAACCTGACGCCTACGTGAAGATTGAGGTTCGAATCCCGGTCGGGTGTAATGAAGGTGGTTTTTTACCATATCCATGCAAATGTAGGTACACTTCCTCTAAAATTCAACCTTCATCATATTAGTGTAGTTAGTATATATTCGTAATAACCCGAAGGCATAGTAGGATAAGGTGCTAAAAAAAGTTTGGACGGTTACATTAAACTGTATTATAATTCGGGTAATTTAAAGTGGGGAACGCGAGATAAGGGCAGTGTTTTTGCTGTTTTTTTAAAATAAAACCTTTGTTTATCAAAAATAAATGAAATAAGGCTCCGGTAGAAACGGAGATTAATTATCTTCACAACGCGACTTCAACAGTCGTTGAATATCTGTCGACGGTGTCCTGGGACGTATTCTCTTCAATTAAAAAGTTTCTCGTCTAATGCCACTATGTTCATGCAGATATTAAAGATCTGTTGATATCACCATGCGAAGAAAATTCAACTATAAGTCTCTAGTAGAGCAATATTTTATTTATTTTGGCCAATAAAAGGTGCAAGAACCCTGCCTTTACCTCGTGTTCCCTACATCCCCAACCTAAGAGCACACACATTGATTTTATACACATATGTGTAATAGATGGACCAAATTCGATTGTATCAATTTTAACCTATATTTTGGACAATGAGGCGGGCCAACTTGATGTATTAATATTTTTATTATTATTAGCACCACGTCTTACTACCCGTTCGGGTTATACGCACTTACGCTAATGTGTAATGGTAGGGTGATTGTGAGATGAAATGAAGGACCTACAGTTTAACGTGGAATCCGAACCACGGTGGAGGCCTGGCATTCCCCACATTCACAAGTTGTCTTGTCAGAGTTGAAGGAAGGGTTTGGTAATCAGATAAATCTGTGCCGGGACCAAGGATTGAACCCCGGCCGCCAGCATAGAAGTCTGATACCTTACCCCTAGACCGCCAGGTCACCAGTCTTGATGTACTGTCCGTGGTTTCTAACAAAACTAATTTCATTTATCATTAACTCGTGTGAGTTGCGGCTGTCACTTTTAGTAGATGCCATGGCGGCCTCCTGATACCGAACAGTCCCGATTGCGAACATGAGATTTTTTTTTTTTATACGTGGGGAGACCAGATTGCGGACACGCCATGTGCTCTGCCATCCCGCCCCTAATTTGATAATAGGAGTGGACCACGGGGGCCTAGCAGTCTTAAGTTCTTTCACCCTTGTCAGTGTTGATTTAACTAAATTACATACACGAGTATCTCTAAGTTAGGTTAGGTTAGGATAAGCTTGGTCAGGAGGAAAGCCCCTCCCACCCGTGTCACCGCCCTCACGTAGGAATTCCCGCGAGTTGCTATTTTACTTGTTCGCAATAAAGATACAACCAATGTCATTGCCGATAAAATAAAAAACAATATCTAGTTTACATTTTCTTTTATCGCCTCATCTTACTACCTGTTCAGTCTATACGTATATGATAATTACCCTTAGGGAATAAGGAAGGAAGCATTTTAGAGGATCTACCTGCACTGTAATGGAAGGAGGGTAGGAAACCATTTAGGAAAAACTACCCTCAGTAGACCCAGCCGATATTCGAGCCCCGATCTCCCCGGCATCGGCAAGCCAGTCTAACACGAAAGTGAGCACTTAGGCCATTCGGCCACTGAAGCATATTTCTACCCCCCACCCCCTCACACACACCAAGTAGAATTAATAGCGATTATAGAGCAAGTTAGACTAAGTGAATAGAATGGGTTATATTCCATTTTAGTCAAAGTACAGTAACCCCATGGCTTCTTTGGGGCTGACTGAGAGCTCACAGCTGATGGCTTTGAAAAGTTACCAGACCAAATTATTTATCCCTACGCGCGAACCATATGATCTGCAAAAATATGTGTTTAGCAGCTGTCACTTCTGACAGTCAACATTTAGGTATATACTTAAATGTTGAGTGTAAGAAGTCAGCTGTGAGCTGTCAGTCAGCACCAAATAAGCCACGGGGCTACTGTAAGTGTCATCCTGTATTTAGTATAGCAACGCACTTGAGGCGTACGAAGTCTGATAAGGAAACTGGCCCTGTGTGGCCTGAGTGTATGGTGCGGTTGCCACACACTACACTCTGTCATTGTTGGTGGTGTATGTGTTCCAAGACTACACCATAGCCTCAGTGGTCACCAATGGATAAATGCGAGATCGTTGGGAATTCGAGAGTGGTCTAAATCAGGGGACTCGACCTCAAGAGATATTTAAGATAAAAGTTGTTGTTAGATAAGAATAAACTATCACCATTTTCAATATGGATTGTGTATTTGTGATTTGCCATTTTTATATAAATAAATATGATACCTCTATAATTTTCTTCCAGTTATTCTGTTCCTAGCTATCCATATGTAAAGTAAAACCAAGCTATTGACATATTTTGAAGTCTGAGTGCTACCTAGTAGAACTGTTGATGATGATGATGATGATGATGGCGGTGGTGATTTCGACTGTATGGAGAAGGGGATATGGGGATACATTAGGCAATCCAATGGGGCTCTGCAGCCGTAAAAATGTTAAAGAGCTCTTCATCTAAAGGCATCAATCACTCTTGAAATAAAATGAGCTTCTAATGACAGGGAGATCCGGGTTCAAATACCGGTCAGGTGAACCGAGGGTGGGTTTTCCTAAAAAAATGTCTTATAAGTATTCTCCCTCGGCACAAATTGGAGTACATTTAATTAAACTTTCATCCTCAACTCTACACCCTCAGTGTGATTAAAAGCACGGATAGCGTGATCGTGTAGTATGACGCGTTAGCACACACAAAAAAAAAGATATAGACCAAATGTATCGTAAGCTAAAAATAGGTGAACTTGTTATCAAAGAATAGGTTTGTTGGTGACCTGGCTGTCTAGGGGTAAGGTGTCAGACTTCTGTGCTGGCGGCCGGGGTTCAATCCTCAGTGCCGGCACAAATTTATCTGATTGCCAAACCCCTCCTTCACCTCTGACAGGACATCTTGTGAATGTGGGGAATGCCAGGCCTCCACCGTGGTTCGGATTCCACGTTAAGCTGTAGGTCCTCCATTTCATCTCACAATCACCCTACCATTACACATTAGCGTAAGTGCATATAACCCAAACGGGTAGTAAGACGCGGTGCTAATAATAATAATAATAATAATAATAATAATAATAATAATAATAGCATAAAAACCTATAAAATAATATTAAAAGTATAACAAATTATTATCAAAGTTTACAGGAAAAAAAAAGTATAGTTTCTAAAATGTCCTTCCATACGTGTTCTCAATGTAACACAATTATAGTGTAAGTAATCATTCATGAGAACAGACATTTTGAATATGAAAGTGGCCGAGATGGTAAACCAGTGACAGGGGGTGACGACAGCGAATGTCCCGTGGATCCTCAACTAAACGGCGGGTGGGAGTGACGACAGTTGTGTCCGTAGCAATTCCGACCAAACAACAGGTAAACGAGGTGTTGACTGCATCAAAGACTATAGCAAACCAACGTCACGATTAGTTTCCAAAGCGAGTCCGTGGATCACCCTCGCATTTCACACCCACCCCTTTTAAAAAACCACTGTCATTGTTCCGATAAACAAATCGACAAGAGAATTAACTTATTCATACGGAAACTCTTGAAAATGTGATTAAATAGTAAAGGACTATTCGATTTCTTTGGGTGGGGAAAATGGTGTCAAGCCTCTTGAGGAGTATCTGAGAAGCGATGCTCCCGATAAAGGGAAAAAAAAGTTAGTTCGATCTGGGTTTATTTTATAAGATTTTGTAGGAATATATTTTTAAAAATACATTGCGATTGTTATTATCTATTGCTCATTCATGATAATTAATAATAATAATACTTAGCACCACGTCTTACTACCCGTTCGGGTTATACGCTTTCATGATAATTCGAAATTTTACTACACAAGTTTCATTTTGCAAATGTAGTATGTTCGTCACTCTCAAACAGTGGCGTTGCTAAGCCTTAAAATAGTTCCTCTCAAAGATTGGTTAGGTTAGACATATAAAAACTAGGAAAGCCCTATTATTTACTTTACTATATTATTTTACTTATTAGTATAAAATATATTTCAAGGGTGTTTTCATTGTCTAGTAAAATACGTGTGGTGGGAGAAGAAGAGTGATAGGTTAAAACAAAGAGAGGTGGAGGGGGGATTTTAAACAGCGTGAAAGGATTTTTCCAGAAACATTATTTTGACTAGTTACGAGGCTAAAATTATTTTGATACTAAATATGTTTATCTATATTTGTACACGGTACATAAATACTACTGTAACGAGTTGCAAAACACTAAACTAATAATAATATATTTGCATTTTCATTTTCAGAAGGACCTTACTTGACAACTAGAAAATAATTAGATCTAACTAAAATTATTATTATTATTATTATTGACGACTGCGATTCTTTTTATTCTAGAAGTCTCTTCTTATGAAAATAGTGCTATAGTAGGAAAAATTCAATTTAAGAAAGAAACATTTATTATACCGACTGTTCAATTATGGTATTATATTGCGCGTTTTAGGAACAGCATATAAGTGATAATAGTTATAATTAATTACAATTTCCTTTACCATAGTGCTGGCCAACAGTAGTGAAACTTATGCAAGGCCAGCACTGAAAAGTAAACACGTACCTTACAAGCACGTATAATAATATGAGAAAAAAAAATCATAGTTAAATAATTATACATACTGAAGAATAGTGTTTAAAAAAAGAAGGAAATAATAGTAATAGTAAAATAACAATGATAAAAATAGGGGAAGAGTAGTAAAAGCATAATTATTTAGAAAGCAGTAATAATAAACTAGGGGAGAAGGTGGGAGAGTACCTACAATGTATTAATATATATTATTATTATTATTATTATTATTACTAGCACCGCATCTTACTACGCGTTCGGGTTATACGCACTCACGCTAATGTACAGTAGCCATATGGCTTCTTTGGTGCTGACTGAAAGCTTTGAAAAGTTACCAGACCAAATTATGTATTCCTACGCCGAACCAAATGATCTGCAAAACATATGTGATTAGCAGCTGTCACTTCTGACAGTAAAAATTTAGGTATATACCTAAATGTTGACAGTCATAAGTCAGCTGATAGCTGTCAGTCAGCACCAAAGAAGTCATGGGGCTACTGTACAATGATAAGGTGCTTGCGAGATGAAATATAGGACCTACAGTTTAACGTGCGATCCGAACCACGGCGGAGGCCTGGCATCCCACACATTCACAAGTGTGTGTTTAATATACGTATTGTCAGAGGTGAAGGAAGGGTTTGTCAATCAGATAAATCTGTGCCGGGACCGAGGATTGAACTCCGGACCCCCAACACAAAAGTCTGAAACCTTAACTCTAGACCACCAGGTCACCTACCTACAATGTAAATTTATTCAATTTCAGGTGCACCTTATTCAAAAACTAAGACAACTAAAAACTTGAATATTACTATTTTTAGCTGTTTATCTAAAATGTGATCCACGTTTAATACAATTTGTAAGTATTTGTTTACCCTATAGTAAATTCAAAAATTGAAAAATTTAAGATTAAATTTGACAAAATTTTACTTTAAATTTTTTTTAATGTCCACAAGACTATATATATATATATATTCTTTAATGAAACGACATCGTATTATAAGTCTTAGTAATGCGAATACGTGATAAAATTTTTAGAATGTTATCTTAAATAGATTTTTGATAAATTGTGCTAGAGTGCTAAAATAAAGAGCTTTGAAGTTTTCTTTTATTTTGTATTTTTTTTTTAAATGGTAGCTAAAACATTCCAGCCAAATATTCGTGCTCCTGTTCATTTTCCTGATCTTAACTCTTCTCTTCAAATTTCCTTTTGCCTTTCTTGCCTGGTTTTTGTACTGCAAAGACGCATATTCTGCCTGTTGAGTGCGAAAGGCGTCTAGTGTTATCAACCCTTTTTTTCATGTTTATTCCAAGACACTACATTTACTACTTACGCCATCAATGAAACAAATAATTGCATAGAAGACACACAAAAAAATTAAGTTTGTAGGCCTAAAAACACAGTTTTTGGAAGACGATCCCACACAGCTGTGTTGAAGCTTACATTTGGATTTGGAGATTTTCCGTGTAAGCATTTTTTTCAACAAATCTTCCAATGCTAAAGCTCTATACGCAGGCTTTATCTCTTTCATTAATTTTTTTTTTTGCAAAGAATGTTTGTGCGAAACAACAATATATTGTATAATGGTATCACCACCATCTAAATAGTTGACGTAACGCGCACGTCGATTAGTCTCGGATCAGCGGTACATGACCAGAGGGCCAACTACCCTTATCCCTCCATTAGTTACTTCATAATTAATATATTCATGTTTTTTTTGTTGATAGATCTATTTCCATTACACCTGTGAAAGTATTTACTCATTACTTCAACAATGACTATTTTACCTACATCACAAACAGAAGCAGATACTAAACCACTCATAGAAGTGTGATCTCCTTTTTTGCCAACCTCCATCAAAAGAAGATGTGATATCAGAGGAAATGTTATACAATACTATGGCCTCATTTGCTGCCTTCAGCATTAAGCTTCAGCCATCTCACTCAAACTCAAAGAATACTCTTATTGACATTGAGCAAATTTAGTAGGTGGTGAAGGTAAATCCATAATAATGCACAACAATAATTGGCACCTCTTCCTATTGATCGTAGGCCATACACTAAGTTAGTATTGTTCTCATCCAACCTATTTCTGGTTGTGTTTGATGTCAATGTACTTTCAACAAAGCTGCAATCACTACACATTATTTCCATTTGATGTCAAATGTACTTTCAACAAAGCTGCAATCACTACACATTATTCCCACTTTTGAAACAATGCCTTTCCTTTTTAAAAGTGTCTTCCTGTATAATATCTCCACCGCATCCTTTACAAGAAGTAAAATTTCTTTATGAACTCTGAAAGTATTTTCAAATCAATTAAAATATTACCACTCTGCACTTTCTTAGGTAAACATTGAATATCTATAGTGAAATAAAGTTTAGTTTTAGAAGCACTAAGTCTCGGGCTGCACTGTTCACGTGTATTTGCTGGACTAGAACTGAGGTGGTGGGCTTACTGCTAAAATTTTCAACAATACAATGTGACACCAGTGGCAGCTCGTGTATAGGCACTGCGAAACTGCAGCAGCCACTATTTCCACTCGATATTATTGATAACATTTAATATAATGAGTCCTTTTTTCTTTAATACTTTCTTTATTTTTGTAGTACAATATATATTCCTTAAGCTGAATGTCAGTACTTCAGTATCCATCCCCTAGTTTATGAAAAAGATACAAAAATCTCTGTATGGAACTGTGAGCTTCGCAGTGCCAGCGACGTGGTGTTTGACTGTTGTGCGCATGCGCACATAGGAGGGGGAGGGAAGGAAGGCAGGACTTACAGGTAGAGAGAGCACTGTTGCTCTCGCAGTGCCGGCTTGGGCATGATGGTGGAAGGAAGT
>CABFOW010006702.1:3380-29759 GCA_902141385.1 Timema californicum
CCTACCATTACACATTAGCGTAAGTGCGTATAACCCGAACGGGTAGTAAGACGCGGTGCTAATAATAATAATAATAATAATAATAATAATATAACAACACCTCAACTCTCGTCCTCAGAACAACACGTGTATAGAACTGTGCATGTGCCAAGATGAACCGTCTATCGCCATGGGGCTACTGTACATACATGTGTACATTACATATATTTGTAATTTTGATGTGACTTCCTTGCGTGTGGATTTTAGATTAGTGTAACATAGTGTATAAACTGTATTTAATATTCAGATGAGTATTTTTTTTATAATAGCGGCTTATTATTTGGTTAATAATAGCTGAAACTTTTTTAGCCATAGCAGCTGCAGATGTATCCACGACATTGATTCGAGACTCTACAGGTAGATAAACCTGATTTTTATTTGTTAAAGTTTAAATAGAATTTTAAACTAAATAATAATAGAGAGCTTACATCAGACAAAATTATAAGAAGACAATAATGTCAACCATACATGAATTCTTAAACTAGATGGAGTGAGTAGTCCCGTATTGCATTAACGTTAGAGGTGTTGCATAACCAAGTGGGGAATACAAAATAGGCTTTATTTGGTTTATGTTACGAAGTGGACATCATCAAGAAATATAATTTTGTTTTTCTTTAATTCTTACATTACATAAATAAAATATTCCCCTTACTTAAATCTAGTACCTAATATATATAGTAATAGTGTAATAGGAAGATGTTTATTTAATACGGATCTATTATTATAAGTTATCATGTATAACATCCTACTATAGTATTAATATTAATTTATATTTTAAAAGCAACTTCAGTAGATAATATCACGTGAATATGGTTTAAGTAAGGCTTATGAATTTCAGATACCATTATTCTTGCCATATTTCTAGAAGACATTTCAAGATACATATTTTCTGGTTTAAGTTTAAAATTGAAAATATTTTTGTTATACTTAATAAAACAAATAAATAATTACTACTATACCAGTACTGATTGACAAGTTCTATTTAATAAACATTTGAATATCAAATACGCTAATGTAAAAGTTATCAATTTTTTCTTCAGCATTTTGATAAAGACGCAATTTTTCGACTAAATTTATTTCTGGTATATTAATTTATGTCAGTGTTTTATTAATTCTCTGTACATGGCCACTTAACTTTCACTTAACCTCATATTGGTCCAGAGGAGAACTTATTTGAAGGTACAGTGAAGGGTACCACTTGTTTTAGCTAGCCAATCATTCAGCGAGTCACGTCAACAAGGCTATTTAGTATTTCATTGTTTATGGGATACAGATGACCTCCTCGGTATAGAATTTCTGCGTCCCGGGAACTCTATAACTTTGTAGCCTCTTGTTACACTTTACATTATGTTCAGTAAACTTCTATTGCAAGCCTAATCAGACCTAGACGTTTTAGTTTCATTATAGTAAACACATTTTTTCAACCAGTCCAAATACATCGTGCTTTGCTCGAGTTATTACTTTAAGTTCCTGAACCTTAAATTAAAGTTAGGTAAATCTTACGTAACGTAAAAGTTAAGGGAATGTCAAGCTACGTAAGCTTTAGTTGATCGTAGTCCCAAATATAATGTTTTTGGCAATGCCGTGATTTAGACGTGTAGTCTAAAGCTTACAGAAAGATAAAGATTTATATTAAGAAGTTTTTTAAATTTTAGATAAACATTTAAGAAAGTCAGACATGCCTCAATTTAAAATATATATCTTATGGGTCTTTAAATATAAATTTACAATTTATTTATTATTTATAACAATCAATTATTTTATTTTCTTGTTGAGTGTGAAAAATTTAATTAAAAACCCAGTATTTTAAAGTAACGTCTAATCAACAAAGCCTAGTAAAATTTTACTTTATTAAATATCTCATGTCAGCTATATTTCATCGCAGGTTAGTTAAGCCTCTTTCATGAAAGTTTAAACTTTAATAAATTGTTGGAAAGTAGGAGCAGATACCAGCATTACGATAGGTACAGTAATTAATAATCTTATTTCAAAAATTAGTGTAAAAATTTTAACTAGCAAGATGTTTATTTTTGAACTATGGATAAGTTTTCTAGAATTAGTAAATCAAATAACTGTAAAAATGTGATTTACAATTTTAGATAGAGAAATATTATTTTATAGTAAATATAATCTAATTGAACCCGCCGATGGAAAATATTGTATTAGTTATTTAAAACAACATCATCATTATGTATAGAATTTTCAATTTTGATATTTAACTTTATTGTTCACATAAAACATATAAATAATTTACTATAATTACAGTTTTTCACAAATAAAACAATCTACACATCTTGTTTTAATTTTTAAACCT
The DNA here is from genome assembly GCA_902141385.1 of Timema californicum. Lineage (NCBI taxonomy): Eukaryota > Metazoa > Arthropoda > Insecta > Phasmatodea > Timematidae > Timema > Timema californicum. Next base: position 5,734 of record CABFOW010006702.1, read on the forward strand.
TTGTATCACATACATATATATTACTGCAATTTACATCTCAAAGATAATTTCTTATTTAAATATTTTAGAAACAGTTTAATAAAATCGTATTTATATGATATTATGTTTTCTTTTATAACATTAACCTATATTGTTTAAAACTAAAATGTTTTTTATCCTAAATATATTAATAAAATTATATTTTATGAAACACATTTTACTTTGATCCTTTATTAAGTACTAAATAAATAGTACGATAGAAATTTACAAACTTTCTCATACAATGGAGTAGAATTTTTCAAAAAAGGTTTACAGTAAACTATCTATAGTTAATATTTACTCAGAAAACTAATCATTCATCTTGTTAATCCCATTATTTAACCGTCATCATATATGATTTTTTTAATTGTTAAAACATTAATTTTTTTTAGCGAGCTACAGTGGTTTGTAAACAAGACATAATCTATGAATATTTGTAAAGATAAAATTTATTATTACTATTGTTTATCATATAAACATCTCTAAGATATCAATTATGAACCACATCTCAAATATAATTTTTGAAAAAAAAAAAGTAAAAATATGCATGAGTAAACTACCCTTAAATTATTTTATTTTAGAAAAATAAACATACATTAATATTTCCTATGTAAAATATTCTCCAAATACATTATTTTGAATAAAATAGTTATAACTATTTTTTTATAAATTCCGAAATATTTCAATAATCAGTCATTATTAGTAAACAACTGCAAATGATCTTTTATAAATAAACCAATATAATTATTATTTATAGTGAAAATCTTAACGAATATACACATTTTAAAGTAAATTATTGTAGCCATTTTTAAACTATTCAATTTTTCTAAAAATAAATCATCAATAAACTATTATTAGAAGCTTTTCTTCTAAAAACAAGTATATAGATTTAATTGCTATGCAAGACAATCCCAAAATATCCATTTAAACATCACTAAACATTTAAAAACCAGTTCTTAGAAATTTGAAATACAAAATTGCTAATCAGTAGACTATCTTTAATTTGAGGACTGGTGTTTAAATAAAAAAGGTCCTTAAATAAGATATAGCTATATAGCATATAGATATAAAGTTTGAATCAAAATACGCTAAGTTATTTCATATATATATATATCCAGGGACGGACATAATTGTAACATAAAGCATAAGGATTCATTTAATCTCATGATAAACAATGTTGACAATTAAATTACAAGTCTTTCTGTTTATATAAGGAAGTTAAACTGTAATGTGAGGCTTCTGAACCCAGAACTTAATAGTAAGCGACTCAGGGACGTAATTGACCTGGGCCAAATACTTACTACGCTAAGCCCCATTATCTCATAGGATTATATTTCTGGGTAGAAGGGCAAAATAGCCCAAATATACAGAGTATACCCATTTGGGTTATACGCTTATATAAAAGCTACGCTATTGATTTTAATAACGAGGAATGTAATATTTTAGAGGAATTGCACCCGTATTTGCGGGGAGTGAGGGTGGAAAACCATTTTGGAAAACTACCCTCAGTACACCCGACTGAAGTTTTGTCTTTAATCTCCCCATCATTACTCAGTATAGTCTAATGCAAGAGTGACGCCTTTGACCATGCGACCACTGAAACAGGTCCCAAATATTAAATATATTTCTATCGTTTGTGTTTGTGATCAATATTTGGTTGCCTGGACCTATGTCAGCCATTACTACCCCTCGATCAACTAAACAGGCTGCCACATGTTTAATATTCGTGACATCACAAGTTGACATAAATATAATTAGTTTGTATCTAAACATTTATAATTTCAACCCCCCTCAGAGGAAAGCTCTGGCCATTTAATAGCTAATACATATGTTGGTTGGATGTTCGCTGTATCTGTTGTGTTTTGAAAGGTAGATCTAGATAAATCCCCCCTCTTCTCCCTCGTCGTTTTATGGCTGGTTAATGAATGTCGCTATCCCGTTATTATTATAAATATGAGGAGCCAATGATAGGAGATGTATTCTCCGTCCACCTTGAAGAGTATCCAGCTTACCTCGCACATTTCCACAATGGCGTGGCCTGTCAGATGAGAAACATTGATAGGATAAAGGGAGTGAACCTATATAATGATAAGTTTTAGAAATAGTTTTACACCTTTATTCCAGGTATCTTTATTGAGGATATAAAAATACTTGATGACCCTTATTTTGTGAGATAAATACATCTTCGGAGCCTTTTGAAGAAACCTCCCTCTGACCACTCAGGCCATATTGGAGATTCAAAACCACACAAAACAGTTCTAGTGAAGTAGAGATGATGACGGTAGGATTTATAGAATATGTACCTAAATTTGCATCTATCAAGAGCTAAGCCTGTTTAGGAAGACCTACCTTGAGTACACCCAGATATGGTTGGAGTCTCAACCAGACTGTCCGTGTCAAACAAGACACGTAGTCCACATTTACACCAAATATTGCTACAAACAGCTGTAGAGTCACGATTATCCGAGCTTAATGGGACCGAGGCAGACTCGGAGCTCCAAACACTCTCGACTTCAGAGGACTATCGATTCATTTCATAGCACTCCATTTGTTCCCATATTAACAACCAGTTTTATTTTATTGACAGTCTTGATAATACATATAAAAATAATAATAAAATGAGATTCTAGCAAATGAAACGCAGATATATTTTTTAAGATCACAATAATTCAATAAGCTGCAGGTATAACGTTCAGTGGTAGAAAACTTACTTGACAAAACAAATTGGTGCCGCAGTTCGGGTAAGTGATCACTCACTCAAACGATGACTCATTGGGCAAGTTGTCACTCACTTAACCCGATAGTTCAATGGGTAATTTATCACTACCCAACGATTACTGGGTAATTATGCAGTAACTCATCCGATGGCTCATTGTGTAAGTGTGCAGTAACTCATCCGATGGCTCATTGTGTAAGTGTGCAGTAACTCAATCCGATGGCTCATTGTGTAAGTGTGCAATAACTCATCCAATGGCTCATTGTGTAAGTGTCCAATAACTCATCCAATGGCTCATTGTGTAAGTGTCCAATAACTCATCAGATGGCTCATTGTGTAAGTGTCCAATAACTCATCAGATGGCTCACTGGGTAAGTGAGCACTTACTCATCAGATGGCTCACTGGGTAAGTGGTCACTGACTCCCCTGGCGATTCAATCCAACCCTCATAATTGACAGCTGAACTAGTTTAATGAGGATCAACTCACGACAAATTCTCACTAAACTTATATTGTGCTATAATATGGAACCTCGGATGATCGGGTCTCGGATAATTGGGACTCTAGGGTTGTATATATATTTTAATTTTTTTTAAAAATTGTTACAAGAGTGATGTAAAGCTAAACCAACTTCCTGTTGGGTGCCCAAGATCACCGTTGGTTTAAATCCCCCCACCCATCCAAAGCAAGTCTCTGGGCCCAGCCCTGAAGAGCAGTTCCTCTCCTAAACATGACGTCAGTCCCTGTCATAAGGCTCGTTATGCGACCAAACATTTCCTGGAGGTAAGCCCCATTGGTTGTTATCCGCCGTCCTCTTGTAGCCGTATCCTTGAGCTTTGTGTGCTTTCTGTGGCGCCTGCGCCGGCATTTTGCAGTTGCACACGCAGGGGGCGCACTTCGTACCGGTGGACCCCCCTTCACTCCCGGACTTCTTCAGGGTCATCATGACGGACACCATGAAACCCATCAACGAGACCACGACGGCCTTCTTGGCCATCATGTGAGCCATCCCTGAGGCCACCATGCACACGGCGCCCATGGTCATCATCACCACGCCCTTCGTCTTGTCTTTTATCTTATTTTTGATCTTCTGTTTGATCTTCTCTTTGATCTTCTCTTTTATTTTCATCAATAGCGGGTGTTTCATGTCTCCCTTTTTAACTGAAGTCAAGAAATGATATAAATTAGTCTAAATTACTAGGATACATATCCTAATATATTATTAATAATACTATAATAATATTTAGCACCGCGTCTTACTACCCGTTCAGATTATACGCTTTAAGTACTAATTACTCTAATGTATTAGGAATTGGGAAGGTTGAATTAGAGGAAGTGAACCCGCATTTTCGTGGAGTGAGAGTGGAAAACCATTTAGGAAAAACCACCCCCAGTTCACCCGACCGAGATTCGAACCTCGATCTCCCCGTCCTCAGCAGTCGAGCTCAAAACGACAAGCGCGTTAGCCAACTACGCCACCGAGGCGGGTAATTATTTTAATATTACAAGGATACATATCCTTGTATTATATTATATATATGCAATAAAATAAACGCATTGCTTTACGACATCATACTCAATTTATGGTATAATACTTAGAATAATTTATTTAAGGAAATAAAAATCGAACACCTCATTTTTAGATTATTCTTTGATAGTGTCAGTTTAACTTTTTGGATCAAAAGTATAACCAAGCAAATAGATCCTGTTTTTATTTTAGAAAGTCTTAGTTTATTATTTATTAATGACTTTATTTGATAGATCTGCAATAATAAGGTTAGACAGAGAGAAGAAATGCACAAGGATTCTTTTTGAAATAAAGTGAATACAATTCCATTAAAAACTAATGCAACTAAACAGCCTAGATACATACAAAGTTTAGGTTTGAATTCAGTCTAATCTCTGGTTATAGTTAAGAGTCTAGTCTACTACATTTGACCTCAGTCTAATCTCTGCCTCTAGTCGAGATTCTAATACACTACATTTAACCTCAGTCTAATCTCTGCCTCTAGTCGAGATTCTAATACACTACATTTAACCTCAGTCTAATCTCTGGTTATAGTTAAGAGTCTAATCTACTTATAAAACCTCAGTCTAATCTCTGCCTCTAGTCGAGATTCTAATACACTACATTTAACCTCAGTCTAGGACAATACACAAGAGGTTTTTAACTTTCCAAAAAGATTAAAACTGCTTATTAATAATTTAAACATACCTGGCATGGAATTAGGAAACTTACTAATAATTTACCAGCATTCAATATTTTTTTATACTTTGCCTAAAATATTTGACACAGTCCTTCTAGTGATATTATAAATCAACTATAATAATAATTAGTACATACAAATTATTATCTTATGGATTGTAATCCCTACTCCCTACCCTCTTGATCTTAGGAGGAGGGATAAAGTAGGGAGGAGAGAATATAATTGTAAATAATATAAGAAGACACCATGGAAAAAACTAACTACAAGACAGTTGGTTGGATTTGACGCTGGACGTCTTGATTCAGGTACACCCTTACCTGAGGCCACCCTTAGTTATGATAGCTTTATTCCTCTATAGTAACTAAGTGTTTTAATTGAATACAACTTATAAATATATTGTAAATTGTTTTTTCTATTTATTGTCCTGACATTATCTAGTATTTTATCCTGTTGGTGCTGATTTTTTTGCTTTTCATTATTTTAGGGAGTTTATTTGTTGCAGGTTTAAAACATTTTCCTTAACATTTTGTTCAAAATTAAGGAATGTTTTGTTTATTTTGAAAGAAAATTACTATTTTTTTTCCAGTTAAACTATGTGCCCTTACTTGGCCTGAAAAGTATGATCACCCTTACCTTTTAAGAGTCCGCTATAGTATAGTTTATATCATAGGTTCATAATGCAGCCCGTCAAGGAAGCTCATTTCATTGCTTCCTGTACATCGATTGTATTTACAAACTGTGTTTCAGGCTAAACACAAACTTAAGATGATCTATTAGTGATATAACTTACGCCTTGCTTCAGATGTTCCCTCATCCGTTGCTTCAAGATGATCTATTAGTGATATAACTTACGTCTTGCTTCAGATGCTCCATCATCCGTTGTATCAAGATGATCTATTAGTGATATAACTTACGTCTTGCTTCAGATGCTCCATCATCCGTTGTTTCAAGATGATCTATTAGTGGTATAACTCACGTCTTGCTTCAGATGCTCCATCATCCGTCCCTTCAAGATGATCTATTTGTGATATAACTTACGTCTTGCTTCAGATGCTCCATCATCCGTTGTTTCAAGATGATCTATTAGTGGTATAACTTACGTCTTGCTTCAGATGCTCCATCATCCGTCCCTTCAAGATGATCTATTAGTGATATAACTTACGTCTTGCTTCAGATGCTCCATCATCCGTTGTTTCAAGATGATCTATTAGTGGTATAACTTACGTCTTGCTTCAGATGCTCCATCATCCGTCCCTTCAAGATGATCTATTAGTGATATAACTTACGTCTTGCTTCAGATGCTCCATCATCCGTTGTTTCAAGATGATCTATTAGTGGTATAACTTACGTCTTGCTTCAGATGCTCCATCATCCGTCCCTTCAAGATGATCTATTAGTGATATAACTTACGTCTTGCTTCAGATGTTCCATCATCCGTCCCTTCAAGATGATCTATTAGTGATATAACTTACATCTTGCTTCAGATGCTGCATCATCCGTCCCTTCAAGATGATCTATTAGTGATATAACTTACGTCTTGCTTAAGATGCTGCATCATCCGTCCCTTCAAGATGATCTATTAGTGATATAACTTACGTCTTGCTTCAGATGCTCCATCATCCGTCCCTTCAAGATGTAGCTGAAAGTAGTCGTCATCCTCCCCTTGAAGATACCTCATTGTGGTCTTCATTCCTGGGACAGGTTTCAGCCTCAAGACCCACGATCTTAGAAAACCTCTGAGGGTCTCCCACAGGTACGAAAACAAATCACCATCATAGTCTGTTGACCTTGGGAAGGTAATAGTTAGATTTAGTCAGGGCAATTACTAACGTTTTGTATAAAGGATTTTGGAATCCAACCTATAGCACGTGCACTCATGTGTATGGTTAGTTATCAGATTATAAACATAATAAAAGTGTTACTTATGCCTCATTACACTCTTATCTGAATTTCGAGCCCATGTATCTCAGTTTTTCAGTTAGAGTTTACTAAAATAAATTGTAACTTCACTGAGAATTGAATCATCAGACTCTAAATAAAAGGTTGGTAAAGGCTTTAAAACAATTATCAGTCCAGCCCACCCCAAAACACTAGTCTGGTTTAGTAACCTATTTAACATAATGGGTTTATGTCAGTAAAAACACAACAATTTGTTTGTTGAGTTTATTTAAAATCACACTATGTACAGTACAAACCATCTCTAAGGAAGCAAAAATTAACTTGTTGTTAGAGTAACAAATGTTATAGTTCAAACTCAAAGTTGTAATTAAAATGTGATCTTTAATAATGAAATAACAAATACATAGAATATGTATATGAATCCAGAAAGAATGTTAAGGCAATCGTTTCACAGAATTTTTGATTGAAATGTTCAATAAAAATTTAAAATTGATATATTTAAAATAACTTAAAAATTGAATATGCTATATTGTAATACCATTGGCAGAGTTAGAGCATAAGAAAATATCGTAGCTATACACAGAGCATAAAATTGGGATAAATTTGTTGTTAATAAATCATAAATTATTAATAAAAGTTGGAAAATATGGTAATCAAAGTTTTTATATTGCCCAATATGAGACAGCGATGGCGTTTGTCAACCAGTCTGTTAAATTTGCTTGGAGAGCGGCTGATCTGGGAAGACGTGGAGGGACGGGGCATATTCAGGTTAGGAGGACGTATCCTTGCTGGCCAAAAATAAAGATAATTGCAGGAAATGATAAATTAGCTGGTGTAGATAGAGAGATGATCCATCACGGTGATCGTCATTGAGAAGTTATAGGTGATGGGGATTTTAAAAAATGAGGGGTCACAGAAAATCACAATTGGAATCAAGAAGTTTAGTAGGATAACAAAATATGAAAAATGTCAACCTGATGCAGCCTCTTTGCCACAAACGGCAACCTATTTTTTCTTAAAGACCTCACCTTTATGATTAAATTGAAACTAAATTGAAAACTTATGACAGATAACTGAGACATGGCTTAAAAATATATAAATGGCCACCATATTGGATTCAATATGGTAGTTAACCCAACTAATTGTCAGGTTAGCAGCATAACTTTTCTTACTCATAGTGGTGAAGTCTCTTAGAAAAAATAGATTGCTGCTTGTGGGAAAGGCACTCCAGTGGATTTTTGTTCCAAGCACCTTTTCAGATACTGTTCCCCTATTAGTTGTAAAAAATTGAGCAACTCTTCTCACAAAGCACGAAGGAAATTAGGTCCAAGATCACCATGGATCAGGAAGTTTCCAACAAGAAGAGATTATTTCTGACCAGAAAGTTGAATTTGGAACTGAGGAAGAAACTGATGAAATGCTACATCTGGAGCATCTCGCTGTATGGAGCAGAAACTTAGACTCTCAGGAAGATGGAATATACATACTTGGGGAGCTTTGAAATGAGTTGCTGGAGAAGACTTGAGAAGATCATATGGACAGAAAGGGTGACAAATGATTAAGTACTAACAAGAGTGGGTAAGAAAAGAACCATTTTGAATGTGATCCTTTGGTGCGAAGAAAATCGGATTGGACACATCCTTAGGAGGAAATGTCTTCTGCTTGACGCCAAAGAAGGAAAGTTTGAGGGAAAGAGGAGCTTAGGAGGGAGCATGATTCATATATTGGATTTTTTGAAGGAAATAATAAAATTCTGATAGTCTAAGGAGGAGGCAAAGGACAGGACGCAATAGTTGTATGCGTTCAATGATAAAAGGAATGGACCTGTTGCTAGGCAGAATATTAAAAATAATAATAATGAACAGATAAATATCCTATAATGTTACATTAAATACAGTCTTCTAGTTCACATATTATATAAAAATATCTATAATAAATCTAGTGAATCGTTGTAGTTATGGCTGTACATTATTGTACTAAAATATATATATATATACCAAATTTTTATTAGGAAAGGTTTTATATAATAATCGACTTTCTAGTTAAGAGTTTAGTCATCAAAGATTATCAGCTTTATATTGATATTTAGGTTTCTAACTATAGATTGAAACAAAATGTATATTTCCCCCTTCACGCCTTGATGAGAATCTTAAAACGACCCCTCACCGTAGTCTCTATATCTTTTATTCATTGCATCAAACCACTTAAGTAAGAAGTTAGCATTATTATTTTTAAACTAAGATAAATATTTATTCACCGATATAAATCACATACAAATAATGGTTTCCATGGAGATGAAAGCAAAGAATGACTGTAGAGATGAACCACTCCCCACACAGAAAGAAAATATGGAAAACTCGCTGGTAAAACTGGGTTTTAGTCTCGGGATACTATTTATAAGAGTCCCTTTGCCTCTCAATCTTTAAAATGAGGACGTACTTGTCAAAACTGGTTAAATATTTTTTTGTAATTTCAATAACCAGAAATGGGCTTATCAAATTATATATAAACTGAGATAGGCCTTTATGGAGAGAAAGAGAAAGAGATATATTGATAAAATATGAGCGTGGTGAAGGTATTAATGTGAGTGTGGGAGATTGAGATTATTGTTAGAAAGTTAATGTGAATAAACTCAGTGTGATAAAGTGAGTATAAAAAAGTTAGTGTGTTAAGAGTGAGTGCTAGCGATTGATAGTGAGATAGTGTGTGTGAGTGTATGTGTGAAAGCATATATGTGAAAGAGAGTGTGTGTGAGTGTATGTGTGAAAGAATATATGTGAAAGAGAGTGTGTGTGATTATGTTTGTGTGTGGACGAGGGAAAGTGTATGTGAGAAATATAATGTGTAGTCAAATAATGTGTGAGAAAAAATAGTGTGTGTAAGAAAAAAATGTGTGAATAAAGATTATGTGAAAATATGGTGTGATAGAGAGAAATTGTGTAAGCAAATAACTGTTTAGAAGAGAGTTTATGTGTGATAGAGAGTAATTGTGTGAGAGAGAGAGAGTGTGTGTGTGAAATAGTGTGTGGGAAAGAGAGAAATATTGTGTGTGATAGTGTGTGTGAAAGAGGGTGTGTGTGTAAGAGAGAAAGAGAATTTAGATGGGGCACACAAAACTTTTTTTGGCACCGCGCCTTACTACGTGTTTGTGTACAGGTACTTATTTACTAATTACACTATAGGTTTTATAAACGATGAAGGTTAGATTCATAGGAAATGTCCTCGCATTCTCGTTGAGGCAGAACTTAAAACCATTTTGTAACAATCACCTTCAGTAAACCCGACCGAGGTTTGAACCTTGACCTGACCATCATCGGTAGTCTAGTCTACTATCAGGGTAGCAACTTAGACTATGTGGCCAACTGAGGTGGGTCCCAAAACATAACTTTGGAATACCATCCCCTCATAGTTAAGTTGTAGCTTGGGAATGAAATTGAACTAATTTGTATTGTGATGCTATTTGAATAAGTGGACTCAAAAACCCAAACTTTTACTTTTAAAATGGATATCTAAACATATTTCCAATATAATTTTATTATTTTTTTTGAAATTATATCATTCACCATCATATATTTTAAAATAAATCTCTATTGTTTTTAATTTATAAGTCATCCAAGAAACCAAACGCAAGAAATATTTTGCGGAATTTATTTAACCCTTTCATTTGTTAATTTGGTCAATAGCGTTGATTTAAATTTGAATAAATGATTACATTATTTCAAAAACAATAAATGATTCCTCAGTCTAGTAAATTAATTCCTTCAATCAAAGAATGTTTGTAAAAGATGTGCTTGAACCAGCAATTATAAAGGCCAATTTGGGTTAATAGGCAAATAGTAAACATAAAAAATAAGATGTATTAATGCAAACCAAACTATATAAATCTATTTCCAATCTACTATAATTATTTGTTTAGTATGTATAGTATATTTCTGACACAACTTACGTAAGTATTGATATATTATTTTTTACCCAGGAGAAATACAGTATTTTATACGTCGGTTAAAAATAATGCACAAACCAGGGTTTCCATAGTGTTGTACGGTATAGGGGTAAGGTGTCAGACTTCTATGCTGGCGGCTGGGGTTCAATCCTCGTTCGCGGCAAAGATTTTTCTGATTACCAAACCCTTCCTTCACCTCTGACAAGACATCTTGTGAATGTGGGGAATGCCAGGCCTCCACCGTGGTTCGGATTNTTGTGAATGTGAGGAATGCCAGGCCTCCGCCGTGGTTCGGATTCCACGTTATACTGTAGGTCCTCCATTTCATCTCATAATCACCCTACCACTACACATTAGCGTAAGTGCGTATAACCCAAACGGGTAGTAAGACGCGGTGCTAATAATAATAATACATTATTTTTCTCAAATAATTGAAAAAGTGGACATTAAATAAGAGCTTAATGCGCTCATTTCAATAATTCTATACCAGCAACAGTGTCTAACATAAATAAATATTATTTAATACAGCTTACCTCGAATGTTCCATATGTGTAACCGTATGACTGGAGTCCCACACACGTTCCAGTTCTACACTGCCAGAAAGTCTGATCGTTTCTTGAGGCATGCTATCAGATTCTGGTGGCGTCACCATTGATCTTAAACAGTCCCAACTCCAATTGTTTTCCGTGCACTCGTCACCAATATCTCCACGAGGTCCTTCATTGTGGTGTTTCACTGTGTATGTCCCTATATTCCAAGATGGTGTGTCCTCAACGGCATCTTGATAAGAAGGCATCCCAAGAGCTAATACTATGGTAACCACCAAATATAGACAACAATGGGATGACAAGACATCTTGTGAATGTGGGGAATGCCAGGCCTCCACCGTGGTTCGGATTACATGTTAAACTGTAGGTCCTCCATTTAATCTCATAATCACCCTACCATTACACATTAGCGTAAATGCGTACAACCCGAACGGGTAGTAAGACGAGGTGCTAATAATAATAATAATACATTATTTTTCTCAAATAATCGAAAAAGTGGACATTAAATAACGGCTTAATGCGCTCATTTCAATAATTCTATACCGACAACAGTGTCTACTATAAATAAATGTTATTTAATACAGCTTACCTCGAATGTTCCATATGTGTAACCGTATGACTGGAGTCCCACACACGTACCAGTTCTACACTGTCAGAAAGTCTGATCGTTTCTTGAGGCACGCTATCAGATTCTGGTGGCGTCACCATTGATCTCAAACAGTCCCAACTCCAATTGCTTTCCGTGCACTCGTCACCAATATCTCCACGAGGTCCTTCATTGTGGTATTTCACTGTGTCTGTCCCTATATTCCAAGATGGTGTGTCCTCAACGGCATCTTGATAAGAAGGCATCCCAAGAGCTAATACGATGATAACCACCAAATATAGACAACAATGGGATCGCATGGTAGTAACGGTGATGTGTCATTCCTTCAGACATGTTTTAAACGAGCTTAGAATACGTCTCCAAACACTAAGTAAGATCTCTGTGAAGTTATTTGCTGACCGGCGCCAAAATCTAAATATTTTCATGGTTTTATTTGTCACGAGGTACAACCAATGGCCTCATAGATTTTTTTCTGGGCACAGTTTGCTGAGAGAGAAATGGTTCGTGCGTCAACACTTTTAGACTAGTGAGACCATTATCCTACACGGAAATGGAGGGAAAATGGCCGCTCTGGCGGAGAATAGAGGTACTATATATAATGTACGGTTGTGAGTTGGACGCATGAGATGTCACTGCATTGCACGAATGTACTGACCATGAAATTGTTTCAGACACTGGAGAGATTCCACATAAAGATGACTTTTTTTTTAACTATTGGACATCTGAACCAAAAATTATTAATACTGAACTAAATTAATGAATTTGAAAAATGTAGTCACAAACAATTCTAGATACACATCTGTTACGACTATTATCAATATTGAAATAAAATGAAAATAAAATGAAATTTATTATTATTATTACTATTTAAAATTCAATTAAATTGATCCGCATCAATGGTCACGTAGTCTAAAACGTCACTCTCGTGTTAGATGTATTATTGGTGATTGAGGGGGTCTTGGTCTCAGTATGGGTTGAGCGTAAAGAGCTGGTTCTCCTAGATTGTTTCAGAGGGGGTCTTGGTCTCAGTATGGGTTGGGCGTAAAGAGCTGGTTCTCCTAGATTGTTTCCCACTCTCCCTCCATGAAAAGTCGGGTACCTTTTATCTGATTTTCCAACTTCCTCGTTCTTATTTTAATATCTTAGTTAATGTATGCTTAAAACCCAAGTGGGTACTAAAACACGATTAAAAATACTGCCAGTGAGGCTATTTGTATAAGTAACCACACTTATTATGATGCATTCTAAATAACATTATTCCCCTTTCATCTCACTTCACATAAACTCAACCTTTCCTAACTGGAGTATGAACATGAGACTTTTAGAGGAGGTTTGTAAATACTTTCATTGGTTGATTTCTTAATTCCACCGGCCACATCCAACATCATGATACATGTTTCCCTTCCCATTCGAGAAGTATATGCATAAAACTATTTTTAAATATCACTACAATGAAGGCTAGTAAAATAATAATAATAACGTTACTGTGCCACAATATTCCAACACAATTTTAAGTGTAATAATGTATTATAGATTAACAGTTAGTAGTTATGTGTAAACTGTATTATATAGATTGTATTATAGACTAACTGTCATATTTTTTCAATAGATGTACTTGTTAGCTATTGTTTCAAAAAATGGTTTCTTATATGTCTATGCCTCTAATAATGTTTGTCTTTTTTTAAATTGTATGTTATTTGTCCTCTTTGTTTTGTTAATTGCCGGCATTTTTGTGGCTCCGCTAAAAATGACCAATTAAATAGTTTTATGCACAACACTTCTTTATCTTAACTTAAATATTACGTTGAATTTATTTACGTCGTGTAGACGATAAGTGACAATATGGCGACAGTGGCAGGACGTATGAATGGAGATAAAGAGTTGCTGTGGTTTAAAAGGAAAAAGGTCGCCATTAGAGCTTCTTTCACGAAGATTGTGAAGACTACAACAGATCTGTTTTCAGTTGATAGTGAGAAGGACTTAGTGGCCATTGAAACGAATCACCAGCTGTTGCAAGTAAAACCAACTGAACTTGCAAACCTAGATGAGCAAATATGGAATAGCCTGCTTGAAAGTGATGCATCAGAAAACGAATTGAGTGCAGAAATAGCCAGTGCGGATGAATACAAAGCTAATTGGGCAACTATGTGTATTCATTTTGGCAGATTGGCATGATACCGATGCAGAGTCCGCAGCAAGTATTAAAACCGATTATAGAGGTAGACATTATTCAAAAAGTAAGTGCAAACTCACAAAGATTGAATTTAAGAAATATGGGGGTGACATAACAGAATGGTTGAGTTTTTGGAGCCAATTCGCTAAAATTGGTGAATACAAGGACTTAGATGAAGCCGACAAATTCCATTATTAGATTCAGGCCACTTTAACTGGTTCGAGGGCTCGAGAAGTGGTCGAAAGTTTTTCTCAAACACGAGAAAATTATCCTAAGGCTATACAAAGTTTGAGATCTCGTTTCAGACGTGATGATTTATTGGTTGAAGTTTATGTGTGGGAACTATTGAAGCTGACTCTTCAGAGATTGTTGGATGGGATGCTGTTATCGACTATGTATGACCATTTTGAGACTCAGCTGAGAGCACCCGAGACTTTGGGGGTCATCTCTGATAAGTATGCAGCAATGTTATACCCGATAGTTGAATCCTGCTTGACGGTAGATTTACTCCGTGCTTGGCAACGTAGTGGTTCTTCAGGTCAAAGTGAGGGGCGGTTTAAAAGCCTAATAGACTTTCTCCGGAGGGAAGTCGAGCAAGAAGAGCACCTGTGTCTTGTGGTAAAAGGTTTTAATATCAGTGGTGGAGAGGAAGTTGTAAGAGGTAAGAGGAGGAATATCCCTGGCTGTGGAGAAACAAAGGTATCTACAGCAGCCACATTAGTAGATACAAGAAATAGGCCTAGTTCAAACACCCAAATGTGTATATTTGTAACTCATCACATTTTTCTGTAGATTGTTTTAAAGCCAGAAAATTGAACAGATGAGAAGCTTAAAATTATTGGGCAGAGTCGCTGTTGTTGTTTTTGTCTGAAAGTTGGACACATTGCAAAATAATGTAAACTAAAGTGTTTGATCTGTGATGATAAACACAGTATTCTACTTTGTCCCAAACTATAATCTATTACTCTTAAGTCTGTGGATAAGGACAATTTGAAGAAAGACTTAGCTGAAAGTACAAAGGTTCCTGTGGAGAATATATTGGCAAATAATTCTTGCTCTGAAGTACGTCTTCCCAAACTCTTACTGTAAGGTTAAAGGGGAAAAAGGGTACTTGAATTGTTCGAGCTCCAATAGACATGGGATCCCAGAGATCATACATTCCGAAGGAAGTGGTAGGACAAATGGGATACACATCAATAGGGTAAGAACGTATTCAGCATGCTTTGTTTGGAGGAAACCAGTCAGGTGAAGTTTCACGAAATCTTTTTCAAATCCAGTTGGTAAACATCAAAAATCGTTATGTATACAACTTTGGAGTTCTTGATTATGACAAAATATGTTGTTTTGTGCCTTCTGCAAGAAAATATTTGTGTCAGAGAGAACTACAACTGTTGGGTATAGAAATAAATTATGAGGTCGGACCGGTAGAAGTTTTGATAGGGGCTGATTTTGTGGGAAATTACTCACAGGTGAAAGAGTTGTTCATAAATGTGGTTTGGTAGCTGTGAACACCTATCTAGGTTGGACACTACTGGCCAAGGTTCCATGTAAGAAGTCACTTTCTCATACCATTACCATAATTTTTTTGTTTTCTAAAGATATGCCCATTTCCACACTCTGGGATCTTGATGTTCTGGTAATCTAGGACCCAGAGAGCGAAGGACAAAGGCTGAAAGAGAATTAGCAACATTAGAACATTTTAAACAAACTTTAAAACGGGATGTGGATAGTCGTTACATGGTTTGACTTCCATGGGTGGATGGACACCCATTCTCCCTTCAAACTTCCTTCAAATTTAACAATAGCTCAGAAGCGGCCGGAAACAACGTTCCGGAGACTGAAATATCTTGAAGAAGAAAGAGCCTACACAGTAGTGTTTGTAGAGTGGAAGAGAGAGGGAATCATATAAGAAGTGTTTAATGCTAAGTGTAATGAGGGACATTATCTTCCCCACCGACCAGTGATCAAGGAACAGGGTACCACGAATATTCGTCCCGTGTTTGATACCTCAGAAAATATCAATTTCTGTCCTGCGCTGAATGATTACTTAGAGGAAGGGCCAAAATTGATTGAGCGTATTCCGTTTCTTCTGCTTCGCTTCAGAGTGGGAACTATTGGTGTTATTGATGATATAAAGAAAGATTTCTTGCAGACTGAACTTTGTGAATGAGCTCGAGATTTCATACGGTTCTTGTGGCAAACAACAAATGGGGAAAGCTTAGTCCTAAGACATGCACGTGTGGTTTTTGGTGTTACACCCAATCCTTTTCTGTCAGGAGCTGTCATTGAACACCATCTAGACTCGGTCTTGAGAGATTGTGAAAAGAACAGTTTTGGGACTAGCATGTATTCCCAGAAAACGATTAAAAATTTGCAAAAGGGTTTTTATGTAGACAATTGTGTCTCAAGTATAGATAAGGTGAGAAAGCTACGTAAGTTTATGACAGAATCAACTGCTTTGTTGCTTGAAGAAAAATTTGAGCTGAGAGGATGGGAATATTCTTGCTCTGAAGTTGACAATAGTGAAGTGTCACCTGTTTTAGGTCTGCATTGGAGGAGTGTAACTGATATGTTGGCCATCAATTCAGTCTTTTTCCTATAATTGATTTTCATAGTGTAACTAAGAGAGAATTTATGTCTGTTGCTCATAAATTGTATGACCCAATTGGTTTCACAGCTCCTGTAATATTGATCCCGAAACTGTTGATTCAACAGATGTGGACCTCTAAGTTGGGTTGGGATGAAGAAGTTCCTACAAAAGAAAAGGAGAGGTTTGTAATATTGACTGAGGGACTTCAATGTCTGAACAAAATTGAAATTCCCAGATATATCACCCAGAAGAACACATAGCATAGTCTTCACATGTTCTGCGATGCCAGTCAAGATGCATATGGTGCTGTTGTGTATTTGAGATCGGAGACTGAAGTTTGCATTAAAGCTCAAATTGTTCAGAGTAAGGTAAGGGTAGCGCCTATCAAGAAGACCACCATACCACGTCTGGAGCTCTTAGGCGCTACTATTGGGGCTAGACTGTTTTCCTCCATAGTGGAACATTTAAATGTGATTGTGTCGCCCTTCTTTTTCTGGAGTGATTCAAGTACAGTTCTAGCGCGGATACAAAGAGAGGAGCAGGGGGCTACTTTTACGTAATAAGGCTCAAGAGATTAAACGATTGACGACAAAAGAAGACTTGTGCCACGTTCCAAGTTCACTTAACCCAGCAGATTTAGCCAGTGGAGGATGCTCTGCTAGGAAATTGATGCAGGTGAGATGGTGGGAGGGGCCTGAATAGCTGAAGCTTCCTCCAGATCAATGGCCAATGGAAGATGTTTCTCTTGATTAAGAAGTTCTCTACCAGGAAAAAGAAAAGGCGCGGTTACGACTCTACCAAAGTGAACACTGATGGTGAGTGGTATTACCAATTCTTCTCTCAGTACAACAAAATAATCCGTCTTGTGGGATGGGTGCTCAGATTCATTTTTAATTTCAGAAAGCAATATAACACAAGGGTAGGGTGCTATTGAAGTGGATGAGGCCGAAGTCCTTGTCATTATATCTATTCAGAAAGAATCCTTTCAAGACTCGAAATATGAACCTGTCAAGTCACTGAATTTATTTGTGGACGCCAAAGATGTTCTACGTCTGAAAACACGAATATCGGAACGGGAGGATGTGTCAGATTTCAGATATCCAGCCTTATTGCCTTCTGATCATCCAGTGGTCACCAGATTGATTCATGAGACACATGTCAAGGAAAACCATGTGGGAGTGCAGGGATGTTTGAGCTTACTTAGAGAGAGAGGTTCTGGATTGTAAAGGGTAGGGGAACCGTTCGTTCTGGGGTTATGAAGTGCACTGTGTGCAAACGATTTGCAGGCACACATTTTTATTAATTTGTGCCGCCATTACTTGAAGACATAGTTCGTGACACCGTAGTATTTGAAGTCACAGGAGTGGATCTGGCGGGTCCTCTTTACCTACGAGATGGAAGAAAAGCCTGAGCATGCCTTTTAACGTGTGCAGTGTATCGTGCTGTCCACCTGGAACTAGTATCTGCATTGTCTTCGGATTTCTCCATACAGGCCCTAAGATGATTCATGGCTCGACGTGGAAGACCATCTGTCATATAGAGTGGTAACGGGAATAACTTTATAGGTACAGCTCATGCCTTTTCACAATTGGACTGGGAGAAAATTAATGCTTTCAGCTCAGCACAATTAATTGTTTGTAAATTCAATCCTCCTGCTGCTCCATGGTCGGGCGGTTGGTGGGAGCGCCTTATTGGTATAGTGAAAACCTTGCTTTTGAGAATACTTGGAATATCTCAGCTGACTTATGAGGAACTAACAACTGTGCCATGTGACTATGGGGCTATAATGAGTTCACGACCTTTGACCTATGTATCAGATGATCCTGATAGACAGACTAAATTGACACCAGCCTTATTCATTCAGGACCTCAAAGATGTAGGAGAGCCTGATTGTGACCAATTGGGGACAACTGATGAAGAAGAGGTCAAGGTACTTGCAAAAACTGCACGAAGTTTTGAATAAATAGGTTCTGCAGTGAATATCTGGATCAGCTAGCTGAAAACTCAAAGAGCAAGAAGGAATATCCTTTAAAGTTTTGTGAAGTTGTTCTCACCGTGAGTGACAATCTCAAACAGCTGGTCTGGCCCTTAGCTATAGTAAAGAGTTGTATGTTGGACGTGATCAAGTTCATCTACTGGTTCGGTTGAGAACAGGTACTGGCACTGTCATGAGGCCTATTCAACGAGTCTCGAGTCTCGAGGCGACAGAATCAAGCTCAAGGCCTAAAGGTACGCCCTCTAGCTTGTCGAATGTACCGACAGATACGTCTTTAGAAGAGGGAGATCAAAAACCTTCCAAATATACTTTTTTGGACAAACAGACCAGGAAGGTTAGAAAGATTACTATTCCAGCAAGATATTTAACATGGGGACATTATTTCGTTTTTAGTTTAAGTGTTAAAAGAAGAATGGGACTCAAATACTTTGAACTTCGTCAAAGTGATATTGTCTGAGAAAATTTTCTTAATTTTTGTTGTTGTTTTGAGTTAGAATATATTTAGCACCTCGTTTTACTACCCGTTCGGCTTATACGCTTTAAGTACTAATTACTCTAATGTATTAGGAATTGGGAAGGTTGTATTAGAGGAAGTTAACCCACATTTGCGTGGAGGGAGAGTGGAAAACCATTTAGGAAAAACAACCCTCAGTTCACCCGACCGAGATTCGAACCTCGATATCCCCGTCCTCAGCAGTCGAGCTCAACACGACAAGTGCGTTAGCCAACTACGCCACCGAGGCGGGCTACATTTAAAGTTGATTTATGTAATGCAGTTTATACATAGCTACTAACTGTTAATCTCAAATACAATCTATATATTATATTTCTGTTAATCTATAATACAATCTATATAATACATTTTACACATAACTATTGTTAGTGTCACTTGTCGTCTACACAACGTAAATAAAATCGACGTAATATTTAAGTTAAGATAAAGAAGTGTTGTGCATAAACACTATTTAATTTGTCATTTTTAGTGGAGCCACACAAATGTCGGCAATTAACAAAACAAAGAAGACAAAGAGCATACAATTTGAAAAAACATAGACAAACATTATTAGAGGCAAAGACATAAGAAACCATGTTTTGAAACACAAGTCCATCTATTGAAACAATATGACATTCTCCTACCTTGAGTTTCTAACTCAAAAACCCGCCTCGTTGGTGTAGTTGGCTAACGCGCTTGTCGTGTTGAGCTCGACTGCTGAGGACGGGGAGATCGAGGTTCGAATCTCGGTCGGGTGAGGTTTTTCCTAAATGGTTTTCCACTCTCCCTCCACGCAAATGCGGGTTCACTTCCTCTAATTCAACCTTCCTAATTCATAATAGTAATTAGTACTTAAAGCGTATAACCCGAACGGGTAGTAAGACGCGGTGCTAAATATTAATATATTATTATTATTAACTTTAAATGTAGTTTAAATAAACATATGATATGGGAATGCGGACAATAATGTTAGCCTCTGCTAATCTGTTTTAACAACTACAGAGAAATTCGGGTTCGAATTCCATGTAGGTGTAGTTAGAGTAGTTTTCCTAATTAGTTGGCCACTTTCCCTCTAAGCAAATTTGTTTAGATTTTCTCTAAAGTTAATCAATAATTCATCCTGTGGTATTATTAAAGGGCGTAGTCTGTTCCTGTAATAAAAGGCGGGGCAAACAAATAATTCAATGTTTATGTTTATATACGTAACCAGGAAAATAATGTAATTGCAGACAAAATCTTATTGTATCACTGAGTATTTCTGGAAAATAGAAAAAATACCCTTACCTAATTAACACTGTATTAAAACTATTTACAACATTGTATTTTTGTTTTATTTGGTTGTCTCAAAACTGATACCTTTTGAATTTAAAGCATCTTTTGGAATCAATTATTTATGATACAGTATATTCAGATTATTATCCTCTTCATACACAAGACACATATTACATATGATAATAACAATACGATAATATTTTCAGAATGGTATAAGCCCGTCAGAATAATACACACTAAGGTATGTGTACACAGTTTGTTCAAAATGGATGTTCGGATATTTTATACAAACTAAATTGCCTTGATTAAAATTACCTTTGTTGACCTCCGTGGTCTTGTGGTGTGGTAGAGTTTCTACCCCGGGACCAGGTGTTATTTGGTTCCAACCCAGCCGGGGTTTGACGGTTTTCCTTGAGTGATAAAAAAATCCGTAGCACAACTTCCTTTGGAGAGGAAATAAAGCCCTTGGTCCCGTGTCGATTGTCGCATTTATACTAACTGTGGAAGGTATGTGAAAATAACTTTCCCGCCCAAATTGGTGAGCCCTTTAGCTCTTGCTCGAAACAATTCTCATGTTCTGATCTAATCAGTCGGTTCGGAAAGTGAAAGTAAAATACTTCACATAAATAAATAAAAAAACTAGTCACTTTTAAACGTCATAATGTGGAGTCTTAAATATTTGTTATTATTATCACTGTATTATTATTATTATTATTATTATTTGCACCGCGTCTTACTACCCGTTCGGGTTATACGCACTTACGCTAATGTGTAATGTTAGGGTGATTGTGAGATGGAATGGAGGACCTACAGTTTAACGTGGAATCCGAACCACGGTGGAGGCCTGACACTCTACATATTCACGAGATGTCTTGTCAGAGGTGAAGGAAGGGTTTGGTAATCAGATAAATCTGTGCCGGGTACCGAGGATTGAACCCCGGCCGCCATCATAGAAGTCCGACACCTTACCCCTAGACTGTTAGGTCACCATTATCACTGTACTAAACTACTATTTATTCCAAACATTATAAAATATAAATACTACTACTATAATACTTTTGAATCAATCCGGTTTTCCTTAGATTTAATTATTTTATCTGAAGTCTACATAAGCATTTGCATTCCTGGCACCAACCTGGTTCGGTATGTTTAGTTGGTGAACGGCAGGTCAGTGTTTGAATCCCGGCTGGTCTTTTTCCCTCCTGGCATATTTTGGTACTATTGCTCCAAGGTTCTATCTTACTCACCCCTCCATTAGTTAAAATATGGGGATAGGTCAGGTGGTTACTAAGACGTGATTCAAAATAAAAAATATCGGGCTGGATAATAACTGACTACGTTTTTGTGTATTAAGATATCCAACATAAAATTAAATGCTAACAAAATGTTTATTATAATTCTAACAAAGATTTTCTGTTACTTTTTAATCACTTAAATTGAATTTCCTTGTGAATTACAGAAATTGTCTGTGAAGAAACTAGAAGGACCAATTGAAACGAAACTTTTGGGGGAAAAAATAGTATGGTGAATTATTTTACCACTTGTTGATGAATGATTTGTAGATATCCTCATAGAACAATAATTATTTTTAAAACTAAAAAAATAATGAATAAAAATATAAGGATTCACAATAAAATTGAGATAAAAAAATGTTCACAATTACAATACTTGATATATATATATATATCATGAGGAAGAAAAATGCCTATTTTTTTCAAACGAAGGAAGTTTCTTTGAAAAAGAATCCTTTTTATTGGGGATCCCAGTTTCCAAATTAAAAGTGTTTTATGAGCGGTTCCAAGATCACTTCGCAAAGCGGAGTTCATAGCGCGTGAAACAAACCAAGGAAGATGACAGATTAGCCCGAGAGTAATGTTCGATAATGAGACACATATCACACACACACAAAGAGTGGAATATTTCCTGTTAATGCACTACTCATATGATGCGCAAGCACGCGACGTACAGTACATTCACAATGTTAATATTAAATACAACACGCCCATCTCTTTATGTGTATTATTATTATTATTAGCACCGCGTCTTACTACCCGTTCGGGTTATACGCACTTACGCTAATGTGTAATGGTAGGGTGATTGTGAGATGAAATGGAGGACCTACAGTTTAACGTGGGATCCGAACCACGGTGTAGGCCTGGCATTCCCCACATTCACAAGATGTCTTGTCAGAGGTGAAGGAAGGGTTTGGTAATCAGATAAATCTGTGCCGGGACCGAGGATTGAACCCCGGCCACCAGCACAGAAGTCCGACACCTTACCCCTAGACCACCAGGTCACCTTTTCACATTCTAACTTAATATCGTACTAATCTTGGTAATATTAAAATCACCTGCAAATTTGTAAATACCTATGGAAGGAAATCAGCTCCTACTAAACACTGATCACGTTGCTGTTTTATTACACGGTATATATTTTTCCAAAATATTTTTTTAGCGCCCCGTCTTAATACCCGTTCGCATTTGTTTTAAGAACTAGATAGGTTATATTTAGAATAAATTTATCGGCAGTTTTGTGGAAATAAAGTGGAAACCATTTTTGTAAAAACCAGTCGTAGTACACCGGACTTAGAATAGAACCATATATCTTCTTCATCGGCCGTTCAGTCTACTGAGAAAGTAGTGTGTTAGACCATACGGCTTCCAAAGTGGGTTTCATAAACTTAAAACGCACATATGGCTTAGTGGAGCGTCCAGGAATACGAATTGAACATCCTTCACGGATCTGAATACAGAGATGGAAAATATTATTAATCATTAAGAATACGTTCTGTGTTCCATCAATTCCGACTCTGTTAAAACAAGCTCGCCCGTTTTAAATAATCTGGTGCTGTCCTGTACCTGCCCCAATGTATTACCGGTAGTATCATATAAAAATGAATAAAGATTATCTTGTAAGATATTCATAGAAGTATTTATTTAAAACTTTATGATGTGAAAAAGAATGGATAGTTATATTCCTATATTCTACTAGATTACAAATATAGGTGTAAAATGGGACACTTGCTCTTTTAAATAGAGCCACGGTCATTAAAAACATTCAATGTTTGTAAATTACTCTTGGTGCACCTGTTGTATATTTTAGCAACAATATTTTCACTGAAGACAAATTAAATTGCTAGTCTAAGGCTATATACAATCCGATTATCTCTGTAGATAGCGCTAAATTTAGTCTGACGTATTCCGGTCCCTAACATGTCTTTCGAACGTTTGGAAAACACAAATCATCTTTTTTTTATCTAGTCCTGGATGGGCCAATTAAAAGGCTTAAAATAAATGTTACACTGCTTGTACGTGTTCATTTAGGAAAATCAAATAATGATGTTATAGCAAAGGGTTAATTTTTGTAATGTTATATAAACTAGCCGTTTATTAAACTAATAGTGCGGCATGTATGAGGTTGTGTTTGGATTATATATGTGACCACACTGTAGCCGAATAAGGAGAGTAGGTGACCTGGTGGTCTAGGGGGTAAGGTGTCAGACCTCTGTGCTGGTGGCCGGGGTTCAATCCTCGGTCCCGGCACAGATTTATCTGATTACCAAACC
>CABFOW010006703.1:0-29756 GCA_902141385.1 Timema californicum
AGGTACGAACCTCGGTTCAGTCGGGCGTGGATATTGTGGTGACGAGTGTCTCCGGTGTGTATTGTAGTGGAGTCGGAACGAGTCTAGTTGGGCTGGCCTGGTGAGTGTTATTATTTCTTCCATGTCACGTTGTAACAAGGTTACAGTGGAACCTGATTCTGCCGTTATTTTCAGAGTGTTTGCCTGTAAACTATATTAACCTAATACAGAGCTATAGGATTCCAGTTCAAGGTGCCACTATTTCGTTATTTGCATTAATAAATTAGTAGTCTATCAATGTACAGTAAACACTGATGGAAGTTGTAGGTGTTTATTATTTCTGCTCTATTTCAGAAATCACTTGCTATTTTTTTAAATATAATTTTAAACGTAGTTTTGACGAATATTAGGATCAGGTTTCTAATTTGTCAAAAAATATATATTTTGAATTTAAATTTAAAAATAAAACACTGAAGCATTTATTTAAATATTTCCTCCATAAATAATTTGAGATTTCTAAAAGTCTACTACGCTTTTCAACACTTATGGTTGTTGGTAGTGCTCTTAAATGGGTGCCATTAACGGCCGTCTTGGCACTGCCAGTGGCCGATGGTGGTGGTGCTAACAGCTGTCAGTGGTGCTGCTAAAGAGCGCTTTAAATCTTGCCTATACAAGCTATTTCTAAAATTTGAAAAATCAATCTTCAAGTGAAAGTGGATGTGGAAAAAGATCTCCTTTTAACGATGTTTTTCACACGTATGAATAATAAACGTATCAAAAGAAACTTGCAGAGTTGCTTTTTGAAAGACCTAATCGGAGGCTGTTTCATGCCTTATTTGCTGATAATCGTACCGTCCATTTTTCAATCTCTGTTATAAAATCCTCTGTATTGGGAAATTCCTTATCCAACACTATTCTCAAATGAAAAATAAACTGTTAGTAAAACACAATCAACCTAGATCACTCTCAAGTAGAGATTGGCTGTCTTTGTTAGGTAGGGAGAATGAGTTGGTGCTCAAACACCCGCGCGTTATCAGCACTTCCATTGCGCCACGTACGTGCTGCTAAAAAAGTGGGCTCCGTTTAAAAGCTTTTTTTTTCATTTTCCTTATATATTTGTCCCGACATCTTATTTTACTATAAATCAGGACTTTTTTGCTCTGTTAATCTAAAATTTTTACACATACATTTTCTGGAATATAAACATATACTACTACTAAAACTACTTGGCCTGACGGGTCGAACTTGTGGAACGTGCACTTGGTCACCTTGGGGAAGATGGCGTCAATCCTGTAATACCGGCCATTCTCAGGATTTAACTGCAAGAACCTCAGAACCTGGAAATGACAAGAAACAAACACAATAGTAAATTAATCTATCAAAACCACACTAAAAAAAATATCTCAAAAAAATAGTCTTACATTATAAACATTAAATTCAAAATTTCATTGGTTTCAGGTAGGTTAGGGTTCGAATCTCAGCCAGGTATTTTGAAAGTATATTTTTCTTAAATGATGTCCTACTCCCCTTTCACGCAACTGTCAACACATTTTATCCAAGTTCTACCACCCGCCTCCCTAAGGCACAGGGCAGGAGTGGGCATGCATCAACAGCAGTAGGGCTTTCGAAGGGGTAAATTGACAGAGGATGCCATCTATAGAGCAATGGAATTGATCGACTCGGCCACTGATAGATACGTGGTGGGGATATTCGTAGACATCTCGGGGGCGTTTGACAACCTATGGTGGCCAGCGTTGTTCGGCTGGTTAAGAGAACTGCAGGGCCTAGGGCAATTGTATAGAAGCTTGAAGGACTACTGTCGAAATAAGTATGCCACCCTGAGGTGTCAGAGTGCCAGAGTGCGGAAAATATTGATCAAGGGATGTCCCCAGGGATCGGTCCGTGGGCCGATATTCTGGGATGTGGGGCTGGAGCCGGGACTGCAGATGCTGGAGGAAATTCCCGAAATGAATGGGGTAATCGTCTTCATGGACGACCTTCTAAGAGTGGTAGAAGGTAATTCAAGGAAGAGCCAAGAGGAAAGATCCAATCGGGTGTTAGACGTGCTAGTAAGGTGGTTCAAAAGTGTCAAACTGAAGATAGCACCAGCGAAGACGACATTCATGCTGTTTAAGGGGAAAATGGTGCGGAATCCTGCAATAAAGGTTGAGGGTAAGAAATTGAGAAGGATCCAAATGGTCAGATACCTGGGAGTCACTCTTGATGAGAACAGAAACTTCACGGCGCATATATAGAGGAAGTGATGGGGAGAGCTCAGTGGATCATGAATAAGATAATAAGCATTTGGTGGAGGAGGTTCCACCTGCCCATGCGGATAATAAAGACATACCACCACGCGATCCTTCTCTCTTTTGTAGGATATGGAGTGGGCGTCTGGGCGCACAGACTAAACAACATAGTGCCGGCTAGGACTGTCCGGAGTATACAGAGGAATGCCCTTCTGAGATTTACGGGCACTTACCGGATGGCTGTGACAGACGCACTGAGCGTCACCCTAAGTGTGTGGCCGTTGGACTTTCTGAACAAGAAGAGGGCAATTGAATACTGTAAGAGAGATAACAACTGGGAGAAAGTTAGGATACTCACCTCACCTGAGGTGGAAACATCTGAAGATGTAGTATTTGCTCTGTTGAGGGAATGTCAGAGACGCTGGGAGGGAGGTGGAACTGGTAGGAGGACTTAGCAGTTTTTCCCAATGTGGTCGAAAGGATTGATAACGCACATCTGGAACCATCCCCGGGTCTAATCCAATTCATCACGGGGAAGGGGCCGTACCCAGAATCCTTAAGAAAGATGGGATTGGTCTAAACTGATCGGTGTGAATGTGTAGAGGTGGGTACCCCGGAACACTTGGTGCTGGAATGTGCCCATACGCTTGAGATAAGAAGACCTAACCAGCAGGAAGTGCAGGAGAGACTGGTGGGTGATATCCTGAGAGATCCCGCCCATTAGAGGTTCCTAGATAAGCTGGCAGTAGAAGCTTCAGAAAGAGCCAAGATGGAATATATAAGGGCAGTGGGCACTAAGAGAGAGACGAGGACTGAGACAAAGGCTAAACAGACGGGGGGACAGAGAAAGAAAGGGGGGGAGAAACCAGGGACAGTGACGACAAGGGAGAAAATGACGAGGACAATGAAAGATACGAGGACAGAAACATGGGGAGCGGGACTGAGACGGACTCAGGTGAGATCTCAGCGGGGGTAATATAGGGAAAGGAGAAGGTTGTTTTTGTGGAATTACTGGACAACCTTATGAGGAACAAGGAGAGATGCCGGGAAGTGGAAATCACGAAGCCTTGTGGGACTGGCATACCAGTTAATCTGATGGATCCGGAGGTTTACCGGGGTTACTAGTTACACTAATGTGTTAGGGATTAGAAAGCCTTAATTTGGAGGAAGTGCACCTGAATTTGCGTGTAGGAAGAGTGGAAAACACTTTTGGGAAAACCATACTCAGTGCACCCGACCGGTATTGAACCCCAATATCCCCATCTTTGGCAGTTTAGTGTGTTGTTAGAGGAGCGCCTTAGACTATGCGGCCACAGAAGCGGGTAGTTAGCCATTCTTATGGGTGGTAAATTGCCAACATTAATGCACGGAGGTAAAGTGTTATATACAATTTAGAAAAGACAAATACATAGTCCATCCAACTACGATACCATGATGTGTGTTTATAAAAATGAGTATATGCTTGGGAGACAAATAATTAAGAACAGACGCTTATGGGCATGTAGTCGAAACATCAAGCTCATTTATTCCAAGCGATCACTGGGGTTGGGGTTCAAAATCCAACCTAGTGTTCTGTGTTTTTTTTATATATAAATCGTTTCACAATATCTCTTCACCCAAGTGTGGATACATTTCCTACAAACTACCTTCCTCATCTCTAACCTATTAGTATCGCTAATTGCGCATAGCCCGGATCAATGGTGAAAGGTGAAAAATAATAACTCGAAATAATCTTATTTATTTAAAACTCTTTCAAAGCGTTTGTTATAATGGTCCGTTAAAATTACCGTAATATGAGACTTTTGATAGAAAAAAACTTTTAGTAGATATGAACTAATTTTTGGCGGGGCAACATTGATAAAATTTTACTATATCAATAGTGTTACTTTATAGTAATAAATAATATATATTTAAAAATCGCAGATGCAGATTACACAGTTTGACGCATGAATATGCGAAAATCATTGAGTAACATTTCTGTGTGTCAGATAAGATTCTTCCAATGAAAATTGGACTGTGGGTCCTACTTAAAGGAGGAAAAAATCTACAATAGGCTACTTTTATTACCATAATTTTAGGTACGACCGCAAACAATTAAATTTATTTCTTCACTAAAATATGTGGATGCATTTCAAACCACTGTTTAGGGCTCTTTGTCAACGACACTGACTGATCTCTCCACCATAGAAAAAGAATGACCCTCCCATAAGACAGTCGGTTAGGTAGACGTTGGCCATCACGTTGAAGAAGTTGAGGGTGTCGCAGAATAGGAACCCCGTCGCCCAGAAGCGATGTGAGTGCAATCTGGCTGAGAAATATCTGACCAGACGGCGCAACAGGTCCCTACGCTTGGCGCGGTCCAGGTGCAAGGTGACGCGCTGCTCGGTTAGGTCCACCAAGGACGCTCGGACCAGACCTCACTCCCAGTACTTCCAATCAGCGTGAGGCATCGCGAACAGCAAGGACTGCAGGAACAGCACCACGGGCACCCACTGATAGTAGTTGTGTCTCCTGACAGACAGCTCACGACCATGCCACCAGGATGGGCCGACACCAACGTTGGGGTAATGTTCAGCCGAGAGCAAAATCAGTGTATTATTTTATACTCTCACACACTGTAGCTTATACAGAATGACTGCAAGACCCACAATCACACTTGAGATAGTCTAATTTCCAGGCTGGAGAATAATCGATGTGTCCCTGGAGCTTCTCACACACTGCGGCTTTTACAAATTGACTGTGAGACTACAGCTCCCACTTTGGGATACGGTCCACGTTGAATAATAATCAACATGCCACATGAGACTCTCACACACTGCGGCTTTTACAGGCTGACTGTAAAACTCCGATGCACACTTGTAAATATTGCCCATTTGGCAGAGCAATCAACGTCACACACTACACACTGCAATTTAAGCAGCCATACTAATGGACCTTGGGCCTTAAGGAATAAGCTTTTATCTAAAACATCAACTTTATGTCAGAGTTGCCGCACAAGAACAAGTGCAGTCTACTATTTAACAGACCATAGGTGGACTCGAGACAAAGTATTATTAATAATCTGTCTGTAAGAGATCCGGTGTTTGTTGCAAGCTTTAAACGCTGCTGCGATCAAAAATATCAAATTATTGACCTTCTTTTATGTACTGAGAAATTAAATCATTGAGTTAACTGAGATCTTAACGAAAGTTTTTCCGTGTCGTGAATTTCATGAGGCACAGCTCATAAAAAAAACCATGATCATGACTGGGGAAAGACATTATGTTTTGTACCACTATTACTTACTAACCCTTTCCATAGTCCTGGTATTTCTTCAACGGATTGAGTCAGTTTCTATATTTTAATAATATTTATCTTTTTCCCTTAAACTGACAAACCATAAAAGATAATTCAAATATCAAAACTAATCAGAATATCCGATTCTTTGTATCAAATATTTGCTCAAAAATGTATATTTGGTGGTGTCCTAATTCTGATGGCTTGTGGTGAAGTTCATCGATAGAAGATGGCAAGGTGGTTTTAAACATTACATCGATCTCCAAGTAATTTAAAATTTTAAAACCCGTAATAAAGGGGTTGTAGACATAATTAATTTTATAAAACTCCATAAAGCTACTAATTTAAGCATTGAAGAGGAATACAAAAACACAAAAAATATACATATACAGGGTTGCATGATGTTATATGATGTGCATCTTAGTTTGTATGCCGTGATTGTACAATTATTTATCCTTGAACCGTGACAATACCTAGCGATTTTTTTTATTTATGAATTATTTACGTATGCCAAACAAAGGCGCGAATTTCTTAAAGCATATGAACTGTATTTCTGATAAAATGTGGGCAACCAAGATAATATATAATATAATATACTATAATATATTTTTCATAACTTGTGCTTCCAACTTTGCAATACTGACTAACGAATAGAAAGCAAGCCATGTCTTTCACGATTTTTGATGCTGTGGAGATAACCGAGATATTATAGCAGTGATTTACACTTCTTCCTTGGTCCCTGATGATAGGAATGGTAACAAAGAAAAAAAAGCACAGGTACATATTTCAATATTTCATCAGCAATTTGGACAGTTCCTTGTGGAGTAACTGTGCTTAAACCTGCGAATAGCTACACTTGTAATTTGGAAACATAAATTAGTAAAGAACCTCAACCAAATAATTCCAAATATCTATCCTAAGAAAAAAAGTTTCAAAACAGTGCCTTGAAAAAATTTCACCATCACTTAATGATTTGACGAGCGACTTTGAGCTAAGGGAATCTAAAACAGACCTATTTGCTTCAAGATTATAGAAGTGGTATTTGTTGGCACTGAGACACTAAGGTTTCGACAACTACTAGAAGCCGACACAGGGAGATCGAACCTTTCTTTCTCAGGACAATTTTTGTAACATCATCCATGGCTTTATAATTGCCTTCAATATAAAGAAAGACCCAAATGACTAGAATATTTTTATTGGCTCGTCCAAAACAAGTTTCAAAGCTATACCTCTTAATAATGGTATAATACTTTTATCTCTTTCTTTTCCTTATGCCACTAAAATGAAGGAGTAATATAACAATAAAAATACACTTCTAGAATCTGTTATTCTTAGCACTAGCGAGACATGTGCAGAAGGTGATATCTTTGATACTTGGACTACTTCTGTGGTATACCATTTGTGTGTGTGTGAGAATGGCACAGCCACACAGTAAGTAAGAAGAACACAAGCAACGTGTAGATTAATGAGAAGTGATATTACTCAATTTACAAATCACTATTGGTTTAATGAAAGCTTTCATGAATGCGGAGAAACGGGAATTTTTGTTGGGCTAAAAAATAATGTGTTGAAAGACTGAAAAAGCTGCCTGGAACGCGTTTAAGGATTTAGTTATGAAATTGCTCAATGGCCCCATATGTGATAGGCACAAGGATTTAATTATGAATCTTGGTTGTAATATGTTTCTGAAATTCCACTTTCTGAAATCCCATTTGTTTTTGTTTTTCCGGACAACTGTGGTGAAGCCAGTGATTAACAAGGGAGCGACGGTTATTTCTACCTTAGAAAGATGATACAAAAAGAAGTGGATTATTTCTGAACCATTGTCGAAATGTATCTGACATCAATTACAAGAAGTAAAACAAGAAACAAAAGAGATAGAGAACATTTAACATTCAGTAATTGGCTTCTAGCATATTATCAATTCAATTTTAGAATAGAAATAACATTAATACGATTTACCTCAAAACTGTAACCAGCTTAGGACCTTCCTGGATATTTTCAAGTTAATTGCCTTGTGATCAAGGCATGCATTTCCTATGGCACAAGAAATCATTGGAAATTTGTTGCCTGGGGAGGTCAAACAAACAGTACCGTTTTCCAGTTCAATCTCTACTAATCGTGAAAGTATGCACATTCTGTTTACAGTGAAAGTCTACAGGCTTACCTTGACATAATATTTATTTCTCTTACGAGGCGTGTGTGGAGAGAAGAACGCTATTCCCCGCTTCAACAAGCCACAACTGATCGTGGATGATAGAGATCTAGAGTCAAGTGTATCCTGTGGCCCCCCTGTCGATAGCTGTGAACTCACGGTTCAGGCCGTGCACCAAAGTGTAGGTGGTGGTGACGAAGAAGTAGGTGTTGAGCACTTGCTCCTGAATGGCTGCCAGGTCGCCTGTCACGTCCGCCACGCAATGGATGGGCTGACCGAAGTACTGCCTGACGCACACCAGGACGCAGCAACATGGAGGTATGAGGACACCCTCGAGTCTACCCTCACGTGACCCGGGTCACGGGGCTTCACCCGGCCTTGGAGCTAGCCCAGAAAACTCAACATGGCCCTTCTCAGGTCTTATTGGGGGGGGTAGGCCTTCCTCTGGGAAATATAATAGTTTATTTTTATTAGTAAGTTGCACCATAGTGGAACTATGCAAGGTAAGCTTGCTACTTTTCAAGGTTAACAAAGGGTATAGCATCAAGGTAATTAACCACTTCCCACGCCAATGGGCATGCGTTTTAAGGCATTAGTTTCGTAGTTTATGGTTTGCTAGTGATAGAAGATAGGGAAGCCATTTACAGCTGGGGAAACTAAGTGTATTTCCCCTAAATTATTTCCCACCTTCTTTATACGCAAATGTGGGTACATTTCTAAATTTAAACAATTTTAACCCGTTAGTGCGAATAGCTGGATGGGTAGTAAGTTGCAAAGCAAGATAAAACTTTGGAAAAATTAACGACTTATATTCTAAAGTGTAAGTGGTTGAGAATATTACTTGGATGAAAGACACACGAATGTGTGTGAAAAGGGAATGGTCATGGCGACAGTGATGTGTACCTAGCCGAGAATAGATTTTTGACCTTCCAATCACAATAAATTTAGTATATTGCAAGTTTGAAACCTTGTGACCACTGGTGTGAGTAAAAGCTGATTAATTAAACGATATGGGTGACCTGGTAGTCTAGAGGTAAGGTGTCAAACTTCTGTGCTGGGGGTCCAAGCCTCAATCCTCGGTTCCGGCACAGATTTATCTGATTTCCAAACCCTTCCTTCCCCTCTGACAAGACGTGTATTAATCACAACTTGTAAATGTAGGGAATGCCAGGCCTCTACCGTGGTTCGGATTCCACGTTAAACTGTAGGTTCTCCATTTCGTCTCACAATCACCCTACCATTACACATTAGGGAAAGTGCGTATAACCCGAACGGGTAGTAAGACGCGGTGCTAATAATAACAATAATAATAACACTATATGAGCTATGGAGGATACCAGCTGGCGTTATTGCTGCCTGCATAAGATTATAAAGTTAAGATAGGGTACACTTTAGATTGAAACAAGTAATTTTATTTTCCATAGATGTTTAAATTATTGTTTTTATTTTCAGCAACTATTCGGAAGATATCTCAAAGAGTTTTGGGAACTGAAATATTTGGAAGTTGTTTGAAGAATAGTCTAGTAACTAGTTCATACTTAGTTTTGTGTTCTATTTAGAGTGTTTTATCATTTTAAAATATATCTTTAACTTAATATATCAAAGAAGAAACAATATTCTGAATTCGTGACGTATAATATAAATTTATAAACAAAAGAATCATCTGAATCAGAAGTTGTTACCCCAAATACATCTCTAATAACTTATTATTCAACGGTGCATTCACCCACAGCTTTTCGAACCTTTATGAAATGGACTGCAGCCCGCAATGCACTGTAACACTGTATTTCAGGTTGCATGCCCAGAAGTGAAACAATTTAAAGTCTCAATAACTCTAAAATATTTCACTCATGAATCAAACAAGTGTAATATATAATTCCAAACGTACTGTATTTTATATTACATGTTAGTTACATAAATGTTAATTTTGTTTAGTAAATATGTTACGATGTAATTAATGTTTTTCCACTTAAAAATGTGCTCTTTTTGAACCTACTAGTTACGAGTATAAATGACTTACAAGCTAATCTAATTTTAGAATAGACAAGGCAATCCTCAATCCAGGACGTCAATTAATCACTGTGAAAAGGGGAAACCATAAGTTTACTCATAGTCATAACACATTTTTCGCTCATGCTAAGAATCGAATCAAGGATTATTATTTTTTAGACAAGTAGGCAGACTCACAACTAACTGAACCAAGACCTTTATTGGTGGTTGCATGGTCTAATGTGTCACACTCGCATTAGAATGAATAGCCGGTGAGGGGTTGATTGGAGTTATAATCCTGGTTGGGTGTACTGAGGGTGGTTTTCTCTAAACGGTTTCCCAATATTCTTCCACGCAAATATAAATACATTTCCTTTAAGGTTCTACCTTACCCATCCTTATTCAATTAACGTAATTAATATATTTGCATAATCCTAATGAGTAGTAATACGCGGTGAAAACAATTATATATATAGCTCAGTAGACAGACAAGCTACCACCAACTGAGCTAAGTTTTCGGATGACTCCTTAGCCAAACTCTTTATATATATATATATAAGGCTAAGGCTAAGGAGTCATCCGAAAACTTAGCTCAGTTGGTGGTAGCTTGTCTGTCTACTGAGTTAAGAGTCCCGGGTTCAATTCCCAACATGGCCGAAAAATTTATCATTGTTGAAATGTGGGTTAACCCTTTCACATCGATAAATTAACAGCCAGGGCTGGATGTTGTGCCTGTTCTAGTCTTAAACAGTAATGGATGTAAAATCTAAGGAGTCAAAGTTTTCTCCAACTGTTTAAATTTATAATGTACACGCAATATACTTTGATGCATAATGGGTACTGGTTTTAATTTGATTGAGTGAGAGAATTATTCAGTTAATATGTGCGTAATTAGATATGATGAGATCCTACCTGATACTGAAGATCCGGTGAAGATGAAACCCAAGTAGGCCTACCTGGGGTTGCGATGGGATGATCTTGGTGCTTCGGATCTGACGCACACTTATACCAGTTAGGATGAGAATGGGTTATTTACATTAGCGACAGAGAGTGCAAAGCACTAAGAGAAACAGAGAAGTTGAGCCGCAATGATGCCGCACGTCCAGCTTTGAGGAAAACACTTTGCGAACTAAACAGGAAACGCACGTAAAAGCACGAGAGAGCAATTGTACCACCCTTACAAAATATAATTAACGAAAGAAAAGGCGGTAAACAGAAACATGTGATAATTACATAAATTAATAATGAATGAATATAAGAAATATTTAATTAAGTAAACAATAATGAAATTGATATTAAAATAATAAAATATAAAGAAATAAACACTAAACAGGTACTATCTTTATATGTAAAACATTATTGTCAAGAGAGATACAGGTAAATAAAGAGGGTAGGATCAAATTCTATAGAAATTAATATTTTGTTTTTGTAAATAAATATATTCTGCCATAATTATGTATTTATAAACGGTCCATTAGTGCTTTGACCGCCAATGTTATTCAAATATTGAGTTTTAATACTGGTTAGTTTCTGTTTAGCATTTTAAGATTTCCGATTGAAATTAAAAATGATGTATCGTATCAAAGATGTACATGGACAACAAGTAACTTAATTTGAGTTTGCACCGACCCTTGGTGGTCACACTGCAACATTCTCATGTTATACTGGATTACTGGTTACGGTAAGAACTGGATTCAAATCTCGGTTGGGTGTACTTTGATTGTTTCCCAATCTCCCTCCACGCCAATTCGTATATTCTAAAAAAAAAAAACTTCCTCATCCCTGACTCATTAGTGTAATCAAAATGCAAAAAACAGATAAGAAACGTAGCTGTTTTTTAATATCAAACATGGAGTGCTACTCTAAGACTTGACTGAACGTTCCTGTACTGTCGGACGGCCTAAAACCTAGTACGCACTTGGAAACATTTTCCCGGGAAAATTATTTTCAAACATGTAGCTTTTATTTCCCAGATGATTTTTTTACGTTTTTGGAAACAGTTTGCGAACTGTTTGCAAACATTTGGTCGTGTTTCTTTTGTTTTCCCAAAGAGGAAACAATAATTCTGATCATTTATTTCAAATTAGTTAAAAGAAACAAAGTTTGCGTATCTGGACGTCTTTGACAACATTGTTAACCGTAAACTACGACCCTCTTCGGTGGCCGCCAGGTCTAATACACTACTCTTGTAGTAGGCTAGACTGCCGGTAACGGTGAGATCGAGGTTCGAGACTCATTAGGGTGTACTGAGGATTTCCCTCCCCAAATCGTGTTCAACTCTTCCTCCACGCAAATGCGGGTACACTTCTTATAAATATAGCCTCCTAATCCAAAAAACCATTAGCGTAATTAGTAAATAAGCTAGAGAAGTTCTAATGACATTGTCCAATGCTTATGGGGTTGCAGCACTACCTCTTTCTCCTCGCTCTCAAACATAGACCAATAAATGAACTGGTGTTTTTACAACCCAATGCTTGCTGAGTACTTATTGCAAGCAAAGTAGTGGGACAACTATTGAAAAAAATATTTAAAAACACAATTATTATTTATTAGGATAGTTTAGTATACAGTAGCTACATGGCTTCTTTGGTGCTGACTAACAGCTCACAACTGACATCTGACACTCAACATTTAGGTATATTCCTAAATGTTGACTGTCAAAAGTGACAGCTGCTAAACACGTCATGTTTTTTGCAGATCATCTAGTTCGGCGTGGGGATACGTAATTTGGTCTGGTTACTTTTTAAAGCTGTCAGTCAGCACCAAAGAAGCCATGGGGCTACTGCAGTTTAAGTAGAATAAGATAAATGTATATAATATTTGTAAAATAGTATATGTAACAATCTTTAAATTATACACTAGTTAAATACATATTGAACTATCTTAATGCATTCTAGGCACATGTATCATCATCTATTCGGCAAGCATAACTACCCCCATTTTTAGAGTAACACGGTTCGAGTGAGGATGGGGAGTGGGGTGAACAGGGGCTACTTTAACTGTAGAAGACAGTGTTTGTGTTTTTTCTTTTGTATAACGTATGTATTTGGTTTTAACCATGTTGTTTTTAAGTCTATAATTTTTTGCAGCTTACTTTATCTAATTATTAGTCATTGTGATTTAATATAATTATACATCAAAGAACCCCAAAAGCTATGAGTGTAAATTTCACTATTTTTAGACGATTTAGCAGGAAACGGTAAAATAAATATTATTTTCAGATAATGTATGCAAAATATATGTGTACAGATCTTACCAATAAAACAACTACGTAGCAATAGAGTATTAACAGAACATCTCCCTTTAGTTACTGTTATCACAGCTTACGGATCTAAATACCTTTTGGAACATAAATTCCCAAATTATTGGCAGGCTCGTTTGTTTCCTAGCAGCATTGTGCGAGGTGCATTAGTACTTAATAAATAGGTTTAGGCCCCACATCGTTGCAACGTGAGTTGTACAATCCACCTTATTCCTCTCACCAAGTTCTGATGGACGCTTGATCCATCTACTACTTCATTTTACTCGTTTTATGTGTTTTATTTTACTTTGCGTATTGTTACCTGTGAGTCTGATTTCTTATCTCAGTCGGTAACGTGTCTGCCACCTGAGATAAGAGTCCGAGTTCAATTCCCACCATGGCCCCAAAAAAAAAATTGGTAAAAAATTGGGTTTTACCTTTCATAGTGATGAATTAACGGCAGGTTTGGTGTGTTTTATATATTGTTCGGGTGTACATTTATGAAGTTAGAATATGTATTAGGCTGTAAAGTTGGATATTAAAACAAAGCTATGGATAAGCCGAAATATTTTTGGAGTAGGAGGGTGCGAAAGTTCCCGAGATAGCACACGAGTACAGGGAAATCATAAATGTTTAAGAACCACCGTGCTAGACTAGAAGCATCTATGCTCAAATATTTCCCGTAGTAGAATCCCTTGACCTTCTTGGACAACGGTAGTTAAGGGGCTTCGGCCCCTAGGACCCCTCTGCAACTTTTAGAGCGAATTACACCTATCAGTTTTCTTAGAATATGTCGCTCATATTTTTGAGTATTTAATGTGTAGGCGACTTTCTGAACTGACAGAGTGTATATGCATACGTTTTACAAACTAGCTCAATCTTATAACAGACACAAAACCCAGTGCCTTGAGCACTAATTAATCACTATGAAAGGGAAAAGTCTAAATTTTACCAATGAAACATATTCAAACCATATGGGGATTCGAGCTTGGGACCTTCTAGCTCAGTGGTGAGATGCAATACTAACTGAGCTAAAGTGTAATGCCCCGGGCCGTCGTGATGGGGGAGGGGATAAGAAGTTTGAAAGTTGGGAGTTTTATGCTGGATCTAGCTCTTGAGTTGGTAAATTATAGAAATTACTCTGTACTGTATTTGGATAAATAATTTTTTTTTATTTCCCAACTGTCAATCCCTACTCTTCAAAAAGTTCTCAACTACATAACTCATCAAACATTGAAAGGAGACACCTTCTGTACTAGACTGTATAGAAAGCGTAGTTAATCAAGTTGGATAGTATCGCCGTTGTCACTGCCTACTAGTTTTAAGACTACTAAACACTAGGTAATATTTTTAAGTTGATCACTTGATAAAGCCTGGACGACCCTAAACTTCTTAGTTTTCCTACACACGTTACACAATGATGATGAATGTCTACTAAATAACACTTGCAACTTTATAAACACATCATTAACCAATAACTTAAAAAATACATTAGCTTAAAATCTTGATTCAAGACCCAATTATCACCTTAAATTTTACAATTTTTCCGGGGGAGAACCCCCTACCCTTCTATAAGCTGGAAGATATTCCACACCCAGATCCCTTTGTGTTCTCAAAGTTGCCCTTATCACGTGGTAATTTTTTTAATTTCAGAACGCCTAAAGTTGGTAAATTAGCTGTATCTCTACTCCCCCACCCCCAAATATATTTCGTGCGACGCCCTTAATAATACCAATATTAAAAAAATGCATGCCTTCACACCACATCACACTAAAAGTTTGTTTTATCCCTCTCAAGTTACATGTTAGATAATTCCGTTCAGTCCATCTGCCAAGTATAGAAATCACACCCGTGAGTGGTCGAGTGTTAAGTGCCGTCTGTACAGTACGAAATGTGCAGGCCCATCAACAATTTCTGGGCATTCCACGGGTTCCTAAAGTGGGCATAAAACAGGTGTGTGCTTACAACCACCAGCGATTGCATTGTGCCAACAAATGTATTATAGTCTTGTCGCCCTCAAATGATTTAAAAACCTGCTTCAATTTCCGGTCTACGAACTCGCATATTCATGTGAATAATACTAGGAAGCAGGGGTGCTCAAACTGCCGCCTGGGCAAGGCCGTGACTTGTAAAACTGGCCTAGGGGTAGGTAAAGCTTTCATTATGGTCCCCAAACAATTAATTCTCTAATACATTTGGTGAGCAGCATGCAGAGCAGTGGTTCCCAACCTGAGGGGTGCGGCCCCCTGGTAAGATGTGAAGCACTTCTTGGTGGACTGGAACAATTTGGAAATAACGTTAAAAATCTGCTAAGAATATTGTAGACATTTTTTATTCCAATTAATTTTTCGTGTGGTATTGGCAACACCTGTGGTACTTTAAACTAGCGCCTAACAGCTCTGTATTAGGTTAATATAGTTTAAAGGCCATCAATCTGAATAAACGGCAGAACTAGGTTCCACGACTATGTAAAGTCTCTTATTACACCTATAACTATAATTCCCACCAAGTGTGATCATTCCGCAGATTCAAATATAGAAACTGTGGCACCTTAAACGGGAGGTCTCACAGTATTAATCTCGAGTCAAATATCGGGTTGAAGGCATATATCGAAATATAATGGCAAAACCAGGATCCACACTTATGTAGGGTCGTTGTATACATGTTGAACTATTATTCCCACCATGGGTCCTAGTTCTGCAGATTCGAATATAGAAACTCTGGTACCTTAAACTAACGTCTTATAGCTCTGTATTAGGTTAATTTTGTTTAAAGGCAAGCTTTTAATAATATTCTTTTGATCCTAGTATATTCTATTCACTGTTTTTAAACCACTATTTGACTCTAGTGCTCTCTATGCTATTTTTTAAAAACTAATTATATACTTTATTGCCATCTATTAGAATTTTTGGAACTAAATTATTGCTTGGTTCCATTTATTTTTATTTTGTTGGTCAAAACGGTTAGTTTATTGTGAATGTGGCGGACTTCTGGGAGCTTAAAACAACAAATTTTTGGCTATAATGTCTAGGTTAATTTCTTTTTCAGATCTAAATTTAAACTCTTGGATTGTTCGTCAGTGTGAAACAATAGGTTGGTTATTTATATACTTATCACTTATGCCTGGATTTTACATTTGTCTGAAACTTATGAACATGTTTAAAATAAAAATTAAAATAAAGATCTATGTTGAAGTAGAGTTGAGGATTAAAAAAAACTTTCTAAGTGTGTTCAAAAATTTTAATGCCTTCAAGCTGTTAACCCTTTGTTGACAGAAGGTACTTTTAAGTACCATCAACTTTCTTACATGTTATTGCCCACCAAAGTTATGTTACAATTTTTTAAAGTTAACTATATGATTTTGTGGTCTACTAGACTCATACAATACACATATATTTTCTATTTTAGCAAAATTTGTATATTTCAATTATTTCAGGCTATGGTACTTGCAAGTACCGTTGGGCTGTATAGAGTCTAAGTTACAAACATATACTAACCTACATGGAATAAAGAATAATATAATTACTTGAATATAAATAAAATTCTGAAATAGTTTTTATATGTATTAGTATTAATTGGCTCTGGAAGGGGAATAGTATTGACTATGTCAACATCAACTGATCTATCCAAATGATTATTTGTCTGTGAATTGATAGTATCTGTACTTTCACGCTGTTTTGAAAATTCAGTCAGGAAAATGTCATCAAATGTGTTTCTATTAGAAATATCTCTAGGAATATCCTCAACATCATCATTTTGCTCACTATCCAAATCATCATCAGATTCAATATCAGTGTCAGGATTATTGTCCTCTGGAAGCTCGTCCCACAAAATATCTAGAATTTGTTTGTCAGAAACAGTAGGCTTACACGTGTTCAATTTCTTGTCTGCCATAACCTACAAAAAATAAACCTACATTAGGCCTATAGAGTAAACCTAGTATGAAAAAGTATTTTACAATTGTTTTCAATTGTATATATTTTATAACAATATAACTAATATTGAAAAGGGGGACGTACTTGTTTTTGTTTTACGTTAATTATTAGCAGCCCAAAGGTACTTATAAGTCCAATTCAAAATATATCCTAAATACTTCTAGTAGCCCATTGGTACTTCTCAGTCCACTACATTTATAACCAAATAAAACAAATATGTGCACTGCTATACTTCTAAAAAATATCACTGGAATATCCTAATATATAACTAAACACAATGCCTATATATAATATTTAAATTTCTAGCCATAGCACTCATAAATAAATTTACGAAAAGATAAACCAATACATGTAGTCATAGCATGACACTATCAATAATAAAACAACTTACTGTTTCTACAGATTATGTTCAATGCTATAAAATTTAATTTCTTTGTGAAGGAAGAAGGTACTTAGAAGTACCAACGGGCCCTTGTGTTGACATAATTGCCAAGTAATTTATTATATGGTCTAAAAGAAGGTGGTACCTAAAAGTACCATTGGTCAACAAAGGACTATACATTTTACCTTATAGCTGGGCAACAAAGGGTTAAAACAACAGCCCCAAATGATCAGAAATAATAATAATAATAATAATATTAGAAACTTCAAAACTGATTTAAGATATTTGTGGTTACAATTTATTAACCTAACTTAACAGAAAAAAAACTTCTGTGCGGCTTAAAATTGAAATTTGTCATTTTAAGTAAATATACCTCGCCAAATAACCCAATGATGTCTAAATAAATGAAATTTCAAAATGGAAAGCTGAGAAATATAAGTGCTTGAAATTGATAAAACTATTTTTGAACCCGCTTAATTGGCTGCATAGTCTAAGGTGCTACTCTTGCAATATACCAAATAGACTGCAGATGATGGAAATATCGTGGTTCGGTCCCGGTTGGTTGTACCGATGATGGTTTTTCCTAAATAGTTTCCAGCTCTCAACGTAAATGCTTTTATACTTCCTCTAATTACAACCTTCCTTATCCCTAACCCATTAGAATAATCAGTACATAAGCATAAAACCTGACTGGGAAGTAAGATGTGTTTCTAAAAAAACAAAAACTAGGTCTATTTTCTGTCTGGTTGAGAATTGAAATATTGCAGGAACATAAAAGAACCATATCAGATTACCAAATAAGTCATTTCATAATTGGAATGTGGAAACAAAAAAGTTGGGGGCAGAGAAGCTTATAGTCCCTTCAAAGCAATTAGAAAATCTACATTTCATTGTTGAAAAAAAATTAAATTTGGCAAACTAGGTTGGAATGGTCTTAACCTTGGGAATAAAACAAGTATTTATACTTAACAAAGTATAGGTTTATTCTGTTTGGAGTATTGAATCGTAACTGCTTTGGTATCACTATAAAAGGTTGTTTAACCAATTATAAAACTAGTACTATTCATAACACTACACAAACAAAATTAATTTCTTAAAAAAGTTTTATGGACAGTAAAACACAAGGGGAGATATTTTGTCATGTTGCTTTTTTGGTGTAGTACTAAAAATAAATAATAGGCCTAGTGATTTCAGAAAATACGACTACCTGTGACTTTGTCAAATTAACTTAAACCAGTTTAAAGAAATCCCAATAGCATTAATCTATTATAAGATATAAAAAGATGCGAGACCATTTTGAACAAGCATATCTCAATCAACTTGTACCCTGATCTGAGTTAGTAGATTATTTTTCACTATCTAGCTCTAGGGGTTAGAAACTGACCCAGGCCACAGGCTGGAAACAGTAATGGATGTAAAAAAATATCTCTAGGGGTCATAATATGGAGTAGGCCTATTTTGTAAGAAACAGTGTATAGTACATACCTAAGATGTAATATTTATTACCTAATTAGTTTTTCCATAGTTATTGTAAAATTGTATGTTTCAAATAAAACACTAGAAACTATACCATCCACCAACATAATCTTCGAGTGTTGTGTTCAGGTGTGACTAAGCCAACCCCTATCCAGGTGAACTGCATTCCACATATTCTGAATGGAGAGAACTGCATAGGAGGCGCTAAGACTGGCAGTGGGAAAACGCTAGCCTTTGCTTTACCAATTCTGCAGCGACTGTGTGAGGATCCTTATGGAATATTTGCTCTCATACTCACTCCTACAAGAGAGCTAGCTTTTCAAGTAAGTAATAGAATAAAAATAAGTAAAATTAAACTAATCACGGAAAATTGAATCAAAAATCCCATCTACAAAAAGAGACAGAATAAGTCTAGAATCCAATGCACAAAAGTAACACCTTTTCATCTCTTTTGTCTTCTTTCTTGGAAGAAGTTGCACACACATCGAAGCTTTAATATTTAAGCAGTAATATTATCAAACAAAAAAAAAACTTACTCTCTTTTGAATTCTAAAGAGTTATATTTATTTTACCTGCCTTTATTTGATAAGGAAATAATGTGCCATAATATTATAACTTTATTTGAAGGAAAAAGTAGCTGCTCCGGTCTCAAAAATAGAGTTTTTATTTTTATCAATTTTCATTATTGTATAACCATACAATTATTTGTAGGTATCTTTACGAATATCAGTAGTTCATTCCAAGGAAAGAGTTTTTTTTACATACTTATGGCCTACCTAATATTTGTAAAATAATATCCATATCTGACACAAGCTTTGTTTTATTCTTTACCACTGT
This sequence comes from Timema californicum, assembly GCA_902141385.1. NCBI lineage: Eukaryota > Metazoa > Arthropoda > Insecta > Phasmatodea > Timematidae > Timema > Timema californicum. The sequence continues at coordinate 19,520 of CABFOW010006703.1, forward strand.
TTATTTTACTTAAGGCTATTTCATACAATTTTGTAACTTAAAAATACACATTGCTATTTTTTTGAAATAATAATCATCATCCTCATCATTTGACTTTTCTGCCTCTGCAGGCATTCCTGTCGATCTTTCCAAACTTCTCCCTTACCCACGCGTTTCCAGTCCGTTCCTTTAGCTTTCATGTCTTTCTGCGCTTGGCCCATCCATCTTATCCGTGGTCTTCCAACAGGTCTTCTACCCTTCTCTTTGTTTTGTAAGGCTTTTTTTAGGCAGTCTTTCCTCCATTCTCATCACATGACCTAACCACATTAACCTTTTTCTCTTCAGTATCTCTACTAATGGTATAACTTTTAAACCATCCCTAATTATTTCATTCCTTATATCTTTTTGAAATAAGTATGCTGTAATGATACTGTTTTGGACCCCTCTCATATATTCAAATAGTCATAGATGAAGTATGTTTTCTTTAAAAAAACTGTGTGTAAAGTCTCCTTTTAATAATTCATCAATGGAGAATCATGCGTTTTCAGAAGTAATTTCAATGTATTGCATTTAAAAACTTTCTTTCTTTAAAAAACCAACTCCATTGTATTTGAAAATGATATGAATTTCTGGATACTTCTACCCAAAAAGAAGATAGCCTTCGCAACATCAGGCTGCCAGGAGTTTTCCTACTAGTTAGTTTTAACACTGGAGACAAGGGGCTCGAGAAGCAAGGGGTGGGTCATATATAAATAGGTTATGCGTATGAATCCACAAAGAAACCAAAATTTTGGACAGCACTAGTTCTGACCCTCAGTGTCAATTAGGAGATTAAAAAAAACTGTATCAATGTCCATTTTATAATAGTGAAAGTGTAATAAAATCAATAAATTGTGTATGAGCATCAAATTTTACTGATTTCACTTGAATTACACAAAATCAGATCGTCATAGTCGTGTGATAACAAGTTCATAGTAAAACATCCACCCGTCGTCATCATCATATAAACCTGATATCGCTATACTTACTGCTCACCATAAGGCATACATGGGTCCATATTATTATAATCATCATCATCATCGATAAAATCCGGACACACTATAATTGATGCCCATTCGCCGGGCAGTTATCATTATAATGCTTTATTATATAACATTCACTGATGCGTCTAGGGAAAACATTATTAACTATACAAAACATTTTAAATCACTTACATTTTACCAAATATGAAATGAACTATGTGTCTCAGTTTCACGAGTTTCCAAATATACCACATAAGTCTTGTTCCACTGTGTGGGAAAGCCAACAGGGTTGTGTTTTTCTCATTGTTAGTCTAGATTGTAAGTCATCTGTTGATATAATCACTAATTAGTGTGTTCAAAAAGTGCACTTAAAATACACCATTATTAAAAACTATTCTCTGGAGTTGGTCTTATCAAGAGATGTTATCATAATCTCAGGGAAATATCGATGTGCAAATTGCTCATAGCAACTTTCCTCATCCTTAAGACATTATATAGTTTTTTTAAAAGATGAACCCCCCATTGACAGCAGTTGGAGGTGTGACCTAATGTCTCCTTGTAAAGGTGAAACACAGCTATATGAAACAAACCTAAGATATTATTATTATTATTATTATTATTAGCATCGCGTCTTACTACCCGTTCAGATTATACGCACTTACGCTAATGTGTAATGGTAGGGTGATTGTGACATGAAATGGAGGACCTACAGTTTAACGTGGAATCCGAACCACGGTGGAGGCCTGGCATTCCCCAGATTCACAAGAGGTCTTGTCAGAGGTGAAGGAAGGGTTTGGTAATCAGATAAATCTTTGCCGGGACAGAGGATTGAACCCCGGCCGCCAGCATAGAAGTCTAACACCTTACCCCTAGACCGCCAGGTCACCCTAAGATATTAATGTTGTGTTTCGATCATTATTTTGGTTTTTGGTTGTTTACTCGTAAAGTGTTAGCGAATGTCAAACTAAGGCTACACATTACTTATTATATTATTAATATAATACAGTATGCATAAGTTAAGTAGTTGTTTAACAAAGTGCACATACATTTGCATGGATAGAGGAGGAGAAAACAATTTGTTTTAACTGAATTGTGAAAACCATTATCAGTTTAACATGCCAGAACTCAAACCCCAATTAACTAATGGCAGATTTTGTGCAGTGTCTATTTAAAGTGGGTTTAATATGGTGAAAATATTGACTTAAACTGAACTTCAAATGTATTGCCATAAAGTTTATAAACAATGCATAACTTGATGAGTTTCTAAAAATGGTCATTTTGTCTCCAAAGGCCTATAGAGGAGAATTTTACACATGTGTTTTACCAATATTTCTCCCTATCTCATGTGAGCACTAATTCGTGAGCACATCCTTCCAACCAAATTTATTTTCCCTATCCTTGGGCTAAGCGGGCGCTACAACCTCTTCTTCCTCAAAACACACAAAAACACTTTATAAAACATATGTTAAAAATTTATTTAATTATTTAATAATTAAAAGGGTGACCTGGCGGTCTAGGGTTAAGGTGTCAGACTTCTATGCTGGCGGCCGGGGTTCAATCCCTGGTCCCGGCATAAATTTATCTGATTACCAAACCCTTCCTTCACCTCTGACAAGACATCTTATAAATGTGGGGAATGCCAGGCCTCCACCGTGGTTCGGATTCCACGTTAAACTGTAGGTCCTTCATTTCATCTCACAATCACCCTACCATTACACATTAGCGTAAGTGCGTATAGCCCGAATGGGTAGTAAGATGCGGTGCTAATAATAATAATAATAATAATAATAATAATAATTATAATAATTAAAAATACAGGCCTCAGGGATGACATCTTTTTAGACCAATGCTGTTTAAGTTACACAATCAGATCATGCCGTCAAATTGATATATATTACTATATTCACTTCTCAACAGGACTGTGAATACATGTCAAGCCTTTGACTCCGACTCCTATATTGTTCTACTGTCAGACTCGACTCCTCTATTGTTCTGCTGTTCAACTCCGTCATAAATGTTTATTTAAAGTATATTAATTACTAATAAAAGATGTACTGCAGTAAAATGTTCCAATAAAGATTATTACTTCATGGGAAGCTTATTAATTTTTGCATTGTGAACTTATATTTAAATACAGTTGTCAATCCAAATTACAAATATTGATTGTAAAGAATTAAAAAAAGTATAAAATCAAATAATATATATTGTTAAAATATTATATAAAATAAAAACTTAAAGTCTGAGTCGGTACATTTTTACTCACTCTGACCTCCCAAAATTTCTTCTGACTCCACAGCCTTGCTCAAGTGTCTTGAGTAAAGTTAAACTGATAGGGTGTAAGGTTCACAATCCACACTAATCATGAGTGCTCAAGCTTCTATCAAGTTACCTTCTTGTTAGTGAGCCTCATAACCCAATAATAATAAACAATTCTACAAGAATGGGCTGTAGAAAATCAACTGCAGTAAACTAGATTACAAGTAATATACTTATTTAATAATGTTAAAGTCAACCTCAATGGTCTTGAGGTAAAGTACTTGGCTCAGGGTTTAAACCTGACTGGGGTTAACAGATTTCTCTTGAGCGATAAAAATCTGTAGTACAACTTTCTTCGAAGGGGAAGTAAATCCGTTGTGATGGGGAGGAAGGATAGGGGGTTGAGGTTCAAATCTCAGTCAGGTGTATTGAAGGTGGTTTTTCACTCTACCTTCACACAAATGTGGGTACACTTCCTATAAATATAACCTTCCTCATCCCTAAAACCACTAGCATAATTATTACATAAGTGAATAATTTAAACAAGTTGAACAATGCAATGCTACAAAAAATATTGCTAAATCATATTTTTTGGGGGTTTAGTGGCATATGAAATACTAAGACATGTTATAATCTCAAGGCTGTAAATTTTACTCATTGCAATAATTTCTCAATATGAGAATGTAAAAAGCAATGTTCTCTTATGTTCACATGTTCCCTTGAATGTTATATTTGTTTCAGATAGCAGACCAGTTTGCTGTGGTAGGGAAGACAATCAATCTGCGCCAATGTGTAGTGGTGGGAGGGATGGACATGATGCTCCAAGGACAGGAGCTAGCACGCAAACCACACATTGTGGTGGCCACCCCTGGACGGTGTGTAACACTCATGTTCCTACTTGTCACAACTGAAGCTTTGGTTACTTGGTCATTTGACCATCAAAATGTTATAGCACTCTTTTAACACATGTAGCCTATAAATATAATAAAATAATAGAAAATACAAATACTAACTATTATAACATCCATACAATTATTTAAGTGTAAAATTACTATTATTATTATTAGCACCGCGTCTTACTACCCATTCGGGTTATTCGCACTTATGCTAATGTGTAATGGTAGGGTGATTGTGAGATGAAATGAAGGACCTACAGTTTAACGTGGAATCCGAACCACGGTGGAGGCTTGGCATTCCCCACATTCACAAGATGTCTTGTCAGAGGTGAAGGAAGGGTTTGGTAATCAGATAAATCTGTGCCAGGACCGAGGATTGAACCCCGGACGCTAGCATAGAAGTCTGACACCTTACCCCTAGATCGCCAGGTCACCATAAAATTACTGATCTGGGGCCTGGTTGTTAAGTTCATCCAGTAATCATATCATTACAGTTCACGAGCTACAAGGGATCAAACTTGCTATTTTATACTTTTTGGGTACCATTGTTAAGGTAAAGTAATTAATGCATGGGGCTGAAATTTAATATAACTAGGCATTCATATGTTTACAGAATGAAATACTTATATCAATAATATTAATACTATAAATATTTATTTCAATTACATGCATTCATAATCACACCGTTCCTTTACAGGGTAGGCAAGAAACTGTGCATATAGCTCAAAAAACAGCCCCGTACTTAATTCATCCTCAATAACTTTCTCCACACTTCCCTATCTTTGCATACTCCTTTTGTCGCTTCATCAACATCCATACACAGAGTCCTATATGCACTTTTATTCTTCAAACTCTTAATGTTACTGTTTTTCACATATTTGTCTACAGCATTTAGACTTATATTATTGAGTCTGACACCTTGGCTCAGTTGGTAGCATGTCTGTCTACTGAGCTAAGGGTCCCCGAGTTCGATTCCCGGCATGGCCGAAAATTCATCATCGATGAAAATATGGGTTTATCCTTTTCCATTGATAAATTAACAGCCTGGGACTAGGTGTTGTGCATGTCCTAGTCTTAAGAGAGATTATAAGGCATATGAAGCTACAACAGACTTAGCAAGCTGGTGGTGGAAAATATATGGCTTGGAATAAAAAACTGACCAAGGCCACAGGCCAGTAACAGTAATGAATATAAAATTAATATTATTGCTATGTATTGGTTTTATTATGATTAGATCCTGAATTTCTCAGTCTTAAGAACTAGAAACTATTAATTCAAAACTTAAAATTGCTTTAAAATATAACTATGTTTCATATATTGACTAAAGTTGAATCTTGATATACTCCATATTTGATTTAAACCCATGTTTGGCTCCAGCAGCTATTCAAAGTCTAGTGATTATGTTACACTTATATTTTACATCAAATTAAAGTGAACTGAAATTACCTCAAGAAATAAAATATATGTTTTGAGTTCTAGAACAAGTTTGCTTTATTTTCCTGGTGGAACTTGGAAAATTTCCTTAATACTTTGAATTTCCAGACGGCCATAATATTAAACCTCTAATTGCCTTGTTCACAAACATTGATTGGTAACAACTGAAAATAAATGTATTCCTTTTGAAAGTGTAGATTAAAATGAATAAAAAAGTGTTTCAGTGTTGGTTTGAACTTTTGAAGTATTTCTTGAATATTGAAAATATTTTTTTAATATTTTAAAATTCACACACACATACATACATTTCAGTTGTTTACTATATGAATCAGTATGTTCAATTCAAATTCCTGTTAATGTGTAGGCTAGCGGTAAACTTGAGAAATAGTTGAGCACGTATGTGAGAAACATAACATTCCTTAAATTATTAAAAAAAAACGTATGAATATAGTGAGTACTTATAAATGAAAATTGCTGTTAATTTAGATAAAATATTGGATGTATTACTAAAAATAAAATAAAATTTAAAAAAATTGGTTATTTTATACATATTACATGAAGAATTAATTTATGAGTAAAATTATTATCATCAAGTTTGTGTTATTTTAGAGATTGGCTATAGGCGCTTTTAAAATCAGAACTGTATTTTTTTTAAGTAATTCACATAGCAAGATTTAAATGGATTTATAAAATAAAAAGTTTCCTTGTTGATTTGCACAACAGAAAAACTAAAATGTTATAACACTGGACTTCTCACATCTATAAACGCACCCGCCGAATTAACTTAAACTTGGCTTTTTCTAAAATGTTCTTGTTTTGACCATCCATTAACAATTGTGTTTTGTTAATTTGTATCTTATGTGTGAAAGGTTAATAAAACACCATGCTGGGAAAATTCAATGATATTAAAGCATATTTTTTTCATTACTCAGGCTGTACGAAACAAAATGTGATTTTAATCTAAAGGTAAAGTGAATATAAAATTTACATGTTGCTAATAAGCTACACAACTTATTGTTAGTAAAAATAAATGTAATATTTAGTTTGATGTTAGATAAATATACTCAATGTAAAAATAATCTTTTTACTCATAATTAAATAGAAAAATATTCAAACTTCAATTCGGCTTTGAGAATGTTTCCCATATTCGACTCGACTTTGCTTCAAACCAAAAAAGTGGACTTTGCACACTCCTTCTAGAAATAATCCCTAATGTATCCTTACACTAACAGCTGGTATCTGTCACTTTGGATAACTGTAATGAAAACATAAATGGTAATGTATGAATGTGTTAGTTAACCACAGTAAATTAGGGAAATATTATTTATATTTATTGGAGGTCAGGCACAAAGCTTATTCATCATTTTATTCCACTTAAAAAAAATATTCACATCACTTTCACAAAAAGTCTAACAAACAAAGCTTCAAAATGGCAACCACCGAAATTAAACCATGTTATTGAACATTATGGAAACAAGCTCTTTACAATGATTTACACACGCATTGAATAAAAATGTTTTATTCAGTTAAATATTTAGAAATTTGATAATGTAATCATAAAATAATTTATTATCTATTAAAAAATTACAAGTATTTTCTCTTTTCCAAGTAAATACGATGCTTGTAATAAAAGGTATTAATGTATGCAGTAGGGCTCTGTGAGTACTCGTATTTCAAAATCAAACTCGGGCTTGTCGCTTGAGATGGAGATCTAAAGTTTTGTAGGCTCCTCATTTTTAAGCTTCTACTTGATGTACTTAATAATACATTTTTAAAACACAAAAGTAAGCATAGTCTGTTTGAGTTAATATTAGCATTTCCACTTATAAACCATTTGGTTACTTAATATTAATTAATGGTTAAAAATTAATTTAAATTTTCACACTAATTACTTAATAGAGCTTTAAAACCACTTTTGACCAATAAATTTGTTCAATATTGTCGTCCATTTTGAATTCTACTTGATAGAAGTTATTCACTTGTATTGCCATAACAATAAAATAAATATAAAAATAGTTGAGAAGATAACTAAATAATTGAATGATTATTTTTACTATTTTGACTGGGTCCCTTTCTAAAATAATAATTTATGTTGAATTAAAAATGTAATATAAAAAATATCTTATATTAAACGTTTTCAAACTTAAGATATTTAAAACTCGTATTAATTAATACGTTTAGCTACAAAACTAGCTCTAGTTTCGTTACTATTTAGTTTTAGAATTATGTTGGTTAACCTGCAAGACTGAGATGGTATGGGCATGTAATGAGGATGGTGGAGTACATTAATTAGTAGAGGGAGTAAGCATGAGATGGATTGAACATGTAATGAGGATGAAAAAAAGAGAAGAGGCCAATGAATGTGAATGAAGCGAAGTAAGTAGTAAATAGACCGTAAGAGAGGCCACAAAAGAGATGGGAGGAGCAGATAACAGGAAATGATCAACTGAGAGAAGAGAAATTGAAAAGGAGTAAGAATAGTGGAAGGCTAGAGAATTATGGAAATATTCAACTAAACTGACCTGACCACAGGCTGTAAACAGTTGATGATGATTATGAATTTCTTATCCCATCCCTAAATACCTGTTTAAAAATCAATGTTGATCTTATTTATTGAAAATTGAAATACATATTTTACCAAACTCACCACATTTATATTATAAAAAGCACTTACTATTTTATATTGTTTGCTAGAAATATTATTTTTAATCTTATAGTATGAGCATCAACTTTTATAAACATTACAAATTAAATTGAAGTCAATTTCTAAATAAAATAATGTCTAACGAGAACCTGTACAATGCACATAGAGGAATGGAAATGGTACAGAAGACATGATAATACACGACCCACAACCCAAAACCTAAATATTTGGTTTTTGAACTGTCATTCAGGTAAAAAAAAAATCATGAACAGACTTTATGTATGTAATGGCCATTTGGTGTAGTGGTGACTCACTGCACATGGTTACAAACCTAAGGGTCTCGGGCTCGATTTATGACTGTAACCTTGAGTGTTTTTTTCTTAAGGGAAATTATCCCAACAATCAACAGAGTTTGGTTAATTAGACTTAAGTTAGGTTAAAGGCTCCCATTTGCTCACACGTCAATATTCACAATCATTACATCATCTCATTGTGGGTTCATGTAGACAATCTCCATAGGTGCATCTCAGGCCACCAGAACGACGAATAGTTTACATACAGGTGACCGAATTGGATGTCACATCCCTCCTGGTCAGTAATACCATAAGCTATTAAAACAATATATATAACTGGTCACTAGACTCCAGTTTGTATTTCTTACTACATGTTGGTTTGGTTGAGTTTATGTTTATCCTAGTGATCATATATTCTTTAAACCACCATACATTTGTTAAATTTTTCAATAGACATGACAAACATTCTATAATGCTCAGAAAAACATGTATTTATATAATTATATATATATATATATATTTGCAGGCTAGCAGATCACCTGGAAAGTTGCGACACGTTCACACTGAAAAAAATCAAGTTTGTTGTTTTTGATGAGGCTGATCGTTTGCTAAGTGGCCAGTTTGAGGAACAGGTATTGTATTACATCCTAGTTGCACTAGTCCTAAGTTGCTTAAAACAATATAAAATATTGGTTGAGTAAACCTGTATTCAATGGAAAGACAAACCAATTTCATGACCAGTGGCATGGATAGCTCAAAAAAAAGTATCAAATGGGAAAACCTAGTATATGTATGTGCAAAAAAACTTGAGAAAGTCCATTCAGTGGTTTTTTGAATCTTACATATTCTTAACCTTACATCTTCAGACTTAGCATAAGTTTGTTAATTTTTGGAAATCATAGTGTTTTCACCTTTACTTAAATATATTTAATGTTATCATATCTTGTAAATTTACTGGCCTAAATGATGTGACCACTGGTGTGAGATTACTCCAAAATAAAGAAACACGGAGCACTTATATTTTGTATTTGAACTTCGTGAAAACTCAGGATCTGTATTTAAAAAGAAAATCCTATAAGACCTTTTAAGTGTGGCAATGATCTTTCTAGTCCCTAATGCCACAGAGTGAGTAAGTTGATGCTAGTCTTCTATCAAGATGCAGCACGGCAGTGCACCAACCAAGTTATCCAACAACACCTTATATCTTTAACACAATACAACTAGGACCACATTTACCCACCTTGAGCTCGGCCCCAAGATTGATAGGAACGCAAAAATCTAACACCCTGTTAAATAAATAAAGAGAAAAAGTTTTGACAAAATTCCAGGGCACCTTTGACAGATATTCAAGGTCTGTTCATATTAGCGTTTGAAAAAAACTAAACTCTCTATTGCTACTGAAGAAATATTTTATCTATTTTGGTCGACAAAATGAAATGCTATAAAAACTGTAAAATTACTCGTGCTCCCTTCCAAAGATGAACTAGTTGAGTAATATTTCCGAAGTTGAATTTATAGCTCAAGCGGGTAGTGAGATATCAGACTTATAAAATACCTTATTTCATTAGGACTCAGTAACTCACTCTCAAAGATGACCAGGCAACATATAACCTATTAACTCACTCTCAAAAATAATCAAAACTTATAGGGTACTTCCAGGCAACATAGAACCTAGTAACTCACTCTCAAAGATAATCAAAACTTACAGGGTAC
>CABFOW010006704.1:0-29739 GCA_902141385.1 Timema californicum
TTGCTGCGGGAAAGTCGTTGCAGAATGTTGGGATAGGCGTGGCCTTCAGTACGTTGTGATCAGTCGTGTCGTTCGTGTGTGTGTTGTATAGCCGAGCCAACCGTCGATGGAGTTTGGTAAAATAGGTAAGTTGATTGTTATTGTTTGGTTTCGGGCAGCTTGTGGCAAACAATGCTACAACTTGAGTCTTAGAAGTTTTAAATTTCTTTGTACTTACCATATGATTTTTTTAATATTCTTTTTATTTCACTAAAAACTAAAATAACCAAAATGTAGGTAATACTATTTTTTATGATGGTTTTATTTGACAAACTTTCTTTTTACATTTATGTCCAACCCTTCTGGTGAGATTGTTGGTTCTTTTCAAGGCCACGGTAGGATTCCTTTTACTTGTGAGTATCACTTAGCTCACTGGCGTTCATTCTTTTTATTACATTTGTATTAAGTACTACACGACGGGATCCAGTAAAACTGTGGATACACTTCAGAGGGAAGTTTCCTTGGTAATTATATACATCTCTACCGGACCACATAAAAATCACAAAAAATATTCTTCCTCTTTACGTTAGTGCTGATACTTTGAGAAGTTAAGAGTTTCATCTTTCAAGTGTTCAAACTATTACTTAGATTCATTGATATCTATAATATAACTGGATGAAAATCTGTGGCTGAAATTTTCCAGCTATTGTCTACATACTATTGTGTAAGAGAGAGAGAAAAACTTTCGACTATCTGTTTCTCTCTTACACTCATACAAAGTAAAGTGTCGTTTTGACATTGTTCATTAATTTGATTGGATATATAAGATGCATCGCTGTTTTATTAGTTAAATGAAATGGTTTGAGAATGGAAGTGACTTGCAAAATTTTTTGAGTGTGGGGACAGAGTATATCATTGTGTAAATTAATGTCTTCAAAACTAAGGTGATAGTTTTGATAAGGCCCGTTCAAGAAATGTTTGCCATACATAAAACATACATAATCACGCCGTACCCCTACAGAGTAGGCAAGAAACTTTATTGTAGAACTTACTTAGAAACAGCTCTTTCATATGTAAGCACTAAACACAGCCTTCCGATGTTGTTTTGATGTTAGATTCGTGGACCGTGATAAAGTATAAAATGGTAACTGTAGGATTACTAGAACAGGAATTTAAGCGCGTGGTGGATGTCAGATGAACTAATGCTATCAGATTAGTGCAAAACTGTAATAAGTACTAAAGTCTAAAACTGTAACAAGTACATTTGTAATTGGTTTTATTTTGTATACATCATTACTTTAGTTCTTATTAAAAGCTCTCAAACTTAATATTAAATAAAACAAACACATAAATGTAATAATGGCGTATTTTAAATTTCAATCTTCACGGGTTTAAAACAACAAACTCATAAACACAATACTGGCGTATTTAAAATTTCAATTTTCATGGTTAACTTATAGGGAACAAACAGCGAATGGAAATGTATTGAGATTTTAAATATCAAAAATTAAAGGAAACAACATTGTATTTCTTCGACAGTAGCGCTAATGCGTTTGGCAGAGAAGTTAGCAGTTTCCCCTTACCCTTAAAGATCCGCGAACCACGTTCGCACGCTTTGAATTTGAATTAATAAATGGCTGCGTTCTGCGGTAGGTAAGTAATAAGTAAATAGTTTTTTAGTGAACTGTGTGACTACACATATACATGCGATAATTATTGTGTATGTTGTTTTACAGGTTAGGCACGTGTGAAGTGTGTGCTTGTAAAGATGCCAAGTACACTTGCCCCAAGTGTGAGGTTAAAACATGCTGCATTGCATGTGCGAATATTCACAAAAAGGAACTTAGTTGCTCCGGTGTGAGGGACAAAGTTAATTTCAAGCAACTTTCTAAGTTCACTAATATGGATCTCCAAAGTGGTAGGTGAAGCAAGAGTAATTTATAGAGAAATGAATTATTTAAAATAATGCTGTATTTATTATATGTATACACTTCCATCAAAGATCACAACCTTGTAATAAGGAAGGTTAGAAGAGACAAGCCAAAAAGTTTGGACGACTTAGGAACGAATTTGGTTCATAATATTAGATCTAACTATTAACACCTGTAAATAGAACATTGTAAACCACATGAACCAATCCAATAGGTTGCACAGGTCATCGCAAATATGACACAAATTTCAAAAGTCAGCCAAGCAAGACATTCATGTTTGGTAAACTGTGTCGTTAGAATTTGTTGATATTGAAATGGGAGGAATTACACCCTTTTTAGGAGTTACACCCTTTTTAGGAGTTACACAAGGCACACAAGAGATACATAACAAGACTAAACTTTAAGGGACCCACTTCAGTGGCCGCATGGTTTAAGGCGTCGCTCTCACAACATACGATGCCAATGACAGAGAAAACGTGGTTTTAATCATTGTCGGTCGTACTGAGGGTGATTTATTTCTAAATGGTTTCACTCTCTCCTGGCAAATTTAGGTACAGTTCTTTTAAATTAAACCTTCCCAATCCCCATCATATTAGCATACTCGTTACATATGTGTGTTATCCAAATGAGTAGTAAGACGCGGCACTGAAAAAATTAACCCTCTATACTCAAAAAAGGTTTCTTAAGTTTATTTTGTCCAACTTTTCAGACTACATGCTTTTAGAAGAAATGACCCGAAACGTTGAAAAGTATTCAAGGGATCCATTGAAAGGACACAGCAGACACGAAAAGGATATACCTCACGTAAGTTGAGAGTTTTGTTTCTGCTTATGTAAGGACTCTCGTTGGTGTCAAGCTAATATGTGGACCCGTTCCTGCAGCATTTGTTCAAACTAAAAGCAGCGACCTCATCCAGGGACATCCGCTGGCACTTCCTCCCCAGGAATTTCTCCCGACACAAGGACAACACCACATACTTGGACTGGAAGACTAACGTCATCTGGTGGAGGGTGGAGTGGATCTTCCCACAAGGAAACAACATCAAGTGTGTTGATGAAAGGTGAGAACAGCAAGTGTGTTGATGAAAGGTGAGAACATCAAGTGTGTTGATGAAAGGTGAGAGATTAGTGTGTTGGTGAAAGGTGAGAGATTAGTGTGTTGATGAAAGGTGAGAGAACAGCAAGTGTGTTGATGAAAGGTGAGAGATTAACGTGTTGATGAAGGTTGAGAGATTAGTGTGTTGATGAAAGGTGAGATTAGTGTGTTGATGAAAGGTGAGAGATTAGTGTGTTGATGAAAGGTGAGAGAACAGCAAGTGTGTTGATGAAAGGTGAGAGATTAGTATGTTGATCAAAGGTGAGAGATCAGTGTGTTGATGAAAGGCGAGAGATCAGCAAGTTGGTTGATGAAAGGTGAGAGAACAGCAAGTGTGTTGATGAAAGGTGAGAGATTAACGTGTTGATGAAAGGTGAGAGATTAGTGTGTTGATGAAAGGTGAGATTAGTGTGTTGATGAAAGGTGAGAGATTAGTGTGTTGATGAAAGGTGAGAGATTAGTGTGTTGATGAAAGGTGAGAGATCAGTGTGTTGATGAAAGGTGCGCATAATAAGAGGAGAAAAACAGACTTTATTTTAAATTTAGCCCCGCGTTTCGCTACATGTTTGGGTTATACACATAATATGTACCAATTATGCTAATGTGTTAGGGATGAGTAAGGTTGAATATAGAGTAAATGTAGTCACATTTGCAAGGAGGGAGAGTGTAAAACCATTTAAAGAAAAACCACGCTCAGTACACCCGACAGGGCTCGAACACCAATCAGATTTGCTAATAGTGTGATGCTTAAAATGTCAAGTATTGATTTAAAAAAAGTTAAACTCAATAACTAAACCATAATCACCACAATTTAAAAGTACTTAAATAATATTTTATTTAAAATTTTAAAAGAAAATGTTTCGACCATCCTAAAGGGTTTGAGGATTTGGAGGTTCCATCCTTGATCTCCAGCGCCCAATCTAAAACTTGTATTGTTGTCAAGGCTTGGCGAGAACGTGCGTATCGGCAGTCACGTCAACAAGTACCTGGACCCCGCGGTATGTGACCTGTCTCTACGAGAACACCTCCAGTTCTACCAGTCCGCAGGTCTCAGCGGGGTACATCTGATGCTCAGGGCTGAGAAGGTTCCCAAGGCAGGGGTGTGGTACTACGAGCTGGATCCAGCGCTCACCCTGAAAGAAAACCTTGCCGGGAAGTGTGTCATCGAGTTCCCGACCGTTTACGTTGTCCTTGAACATCATAAACATTTGTTCGAAACTTTAGATTCAGGTGAGAAGATTAAAAAGGTCTGAAGGATAATATTAAGCAAGACTTAGATGGCATGGTCGTGTAATGAGCATGGAAAATGAAATAATACCAAATATAATTATGGAGTTGAACTATGTAGGAGAAAGACTGCAAGGGCGGCCAAGAAAGCGGTGGGAGGAGCAGATTAAAGAAAGTGTGCATGTGAGAGAAGAAGAACGGTGGAAGGATTGAGGCAGATTTAAGCATGTTACCAAGCTGACCCGGTCACAGGCTGGAAACAGTTGATGATGATGGTGTGCATGAATAAGATATAGAGTGACCCGGCGGTCTAGGGGTAAGGTGTCTGACTTCTGTGCTGGAGGTCCGGGGTTCAATCCTCGGTCCCGGCACGGATTTATCTGATTACCAAACCCTTACTTCACCTCTGGCAAGACATCTTGTGAATGTGGGGAATGCCAGGCCTCCACCGTGGTTCGGATTCCACGTTAAACTGTAGGTCCTCCATTTCATCTCACAATCACCCTACCATTACACATTAGCGTGCGTATAACCCGAACGGGTAGTAAGACGCGGTGCTAATAATAATAATAAGATATAAAATAATGTAGTTTCTGTTACACTGTTATTATCACATAACCTTCATAACTAATTACACTTATTATAATTATTTTTCAGACGAAGAATTTGAAGAATCTGACGTAATGTCCAGAGACTTTCCCAACAAATTTAACGGAACCGGACAGAGGGGTTTCCCCAGAACAAATAGGAACGGTGTTGCCAATAGAGGAATGAACAAGACAAACAATTTCTTATTTAATCACCCGGACAATTCTGATAGCTCTGATGCCGAGCAAACTGTAAAGAAGCCCAAGCTCGACATTCCTCCTTACCACGTGTTGATAAAACAACACAAAATGAGTTAAATACTATGTTGAATCCGAATCTTAAATTTTCTTTCAACTTTTTCAATACAAAGCGAACTCGAATCTAATATATGAAATATTCTCGAAGCCGAATTGAAGTTCAAATATTTTCTTTTGTTTTATGCTTGAAAAAAGATTATATTTTGGTTAGTTATATTACTTCATTCACTAAAAAGACTTGGAAAATGTTTTATTGTTCAATTGTTTGTAATAGTTTGTGTTACTCTGTCAAATAAATTACTTCACTTGTTTTTTTCCATATGAATATTAATTTGTAATGTTGGAAAAATCTCAAAATGGCTAAATTTGAACAAAGTGTGAGTATTTTAACTATCATTATTTTTATTGACTAAGGTTCGAAGCTAGAATTTGTTTCGAAGCTTTGCAAACTGCTAGAATCTTTGAATCCTTAAAAATGTTTGATATGTAAGTGAAAATATTTCAAATTGAATTATAAAAGGTTTTTTTTAATCAGGGTGTCCAGCGACCTGGAAAACAGAAAAAATTCAAATAATCCCATCAAATGTGGGGAATTTTCACAATGTAATCACTAAAAAAAAGTGTACAACTTGTAGCATTTGGCTACAAACATAGGAGGGTCAGGAAAATATACAACTTACCCCATTTTACCGCACCTGCGTCTCTGACTAAGAGTCGGATAGAAAAACAACACCACCGAGCATAGCCACGCCACGAGATAGACTAGCTATTGCCATCAAGGCTCGAACGGCGCCCACTAGAGTGCGCCACACAACCAAAGGCGTTCCAAAGAGCTTAAGCTGTGAAGAGAGGTTGTTCTACTATAATCTAGAAAGTTCCGGTTGTTTGGAGTGTGTAGTAGATGATGTTGTTGTCACACGCATTCCCCCCCTTGGTGATCCATATGTATTCCCCCACCATGCATCCTGTTCTCTGGTTTTTCTTGTACGTATAGCGTCGGTGGGGCAGCTTGTCGACACTCTTGGACTTGGCTTGAATGGAGGGATAAGAAGTTAAGACTTCAGATAGGTCAAATGTATTTAACTTTTCAAAATTCTTGTTTCGGCAATAGATTATTAATTTTGCAAAGGGAAATTTATAATGCATGTAGATCTTAGATCGATGTTGAATTTTGTCACATATGAAAAAAAGTAGATTATTATATGGATATCGATACTTGATTTACTATTGAAAATGTCAATACTTACTTTATTCTTGCGGAGATCGATTAGTTTGAAGATATAACTTCTGATCTGATTGTAAGACGGAAGAAACTTTATAATGAAGTCTAATATTGATATTTTGCAGCCAATTTCGGTCTTGTCGTCTATAAATATAACAAAACAGGTTTTGCTTGTAGTTTAGTTTCGACTGATTATACTCAAGACATTCAAAACAAGAACTCCAGCTTCTCACTCCTATTGCCCTTTTTGATGTTCATTTGGACCTTCTATTGTGGTTTAGTTTTGCTACGGAGGGTTCAAACATCTATTTACAATCGTCAAGAAAACATTTTTCTCCTGATTTAATACACACCACGAATCTCTTTCAACATATTTGTCCCAGTTGAGGTTACACATCTCAATTCTCAAGGTCAACATGTGATTCTCATGTCTTCCGTCTCTCTAAAGTGCGTCTTCGGTCAAAGTTTAAGTCATGGCTATGGGCATATGTGAAAAATTTGATCAGGTTATAGAAAAAATAAACTAAAAAACAGTCTCTCACAACAATTTTAAACTGTAGTGGTGCAATGCTATATTTTAACGACTCTCTAAGTTCCCAGTGAAATCTAACTTGGATTGCACCACCCAATAGTCGTCGCTTTAGGCTGAAATACTTTAACCCCTTCAGAAAGTGTGTGTGTGTCAAAAAATATTATTATTATTACTATTATTATTAGCACCGCGTCTTACTACCCGTTCGGGTTATACGCACTTACGCTAATGTGTAATGGTAGGGTGATTGTGAGATGAAATGGAGGACCTACAGTTTAACGTGGAATCCGAACCACGGCGGAGGCCTGGCATTCCCCACATTCACAAGATGTCTTGTCAGAGGTGAAGGAAGGGTTTGGTTATCAGATAAATCTGTGCCGGGACCAAGGATTGAACCCCGGCCGCCAGCACAGAAATCTGACACCTTACCCCTAGACCACCAGGTCACCAATAAAGAGTAAAGATTACAGGGGTTTTATACAAAGAACCTTTAAGGAGTGTAGATTCTAGATAACATTTAAGAAAGGTAAAAAAATATATATATATATTTTTTTTTTTGCTTTCTTCCAATAGTTATATATTAAACACCATTTTAAAAAGATTAACTAATAAAATAATTCCCATTAAGAATGTGTTTAAGATTAAATATTTGATTTCTATTATTTAATATTGGTCCAAAACTTTTGTTATTTGATTGGATGAAAGAAATGCTATTCACACACTCCTATCTGTATTAATATGTTGTGTCAGTACTTTATTAGTTGTATTACGTTTAGTAATGTCTAAGCCGCAAGAGCGACACTACGGAAAAGACCTGCTTATGGTCTTCTTAGATATTGAAAAAGCTCATGACAGCGAGTGCAGGAGGAGACAGTAAACAAAGCGAGGACTATGAACAAGGGCAGTGTGAGTTCTGTGAAAGTGGGAGAGAAAAGATTGGGTGGTGAAGCGGCATCAATGTAAGGAAGAGTGAGACGATCATGACAAGACAGCAGGACAACTGGTGTGACAGTGATAGAGTAACACTTTCAAGTATCTGGGCACTATTGTAGAGGAAGATAATCACAAGTGTGGGGAGCCTGACTTGGAGCAGGGATGTGCCTACCAATAGTAATGTACGCTGCAGAAACGAGGATAACGAAGGAACAGGGTGGAAGCAGAATACAAGCAAGTTAGATGAGAGTTCTGAGAAGCAGGATCGGTGTGACAACATTTGACAGGGTTAGAGAGTAAGAGAAGAGCCAGTCCAGGATAGAAAAGGTGGTATAGCCATGTTGTACTGTCGTTCAAAGGACTAGACTACATTGCAGAGTTATCTACTCACCATAGTCGCCCTATTTGACCAGCTACTCAACACGCCCAACACCGTCGGTCCCACACATCCACATGTCAACACACTGAGAGGCAGACTTACAACATTGCAGAGTTATCTACTCACCATAGTCGCCCTATTTGACCAGCTACTCAACACGCCCAACACCGTCGGTCCCACACATCCACATGTAAACACACTGAGAGGCAGACTTACAACATTGCAGAGTTATCTACTCACCATAGTCGCCCTATTTGACCAGCTACTCAACACGCCCAACACCGTCGGTCCCACACATCCACATGTAAACACACTGAGAGGCAGACTTACAACATTGCAGAGTTATCTACTCACCATAGTCGCCCTATTTGACCAGCTACTCAACACGCCCAACACCGTCGGTCCCACACATCCACATGTAAACACACTGAGAGGCAGACTTACAACATTGCAGAGTTATCTACTCACCATAGTCGCCCTATTTGACCAGCTACTCAACACGCCCAACACCGTCGGTCCCACACATCCACATGTAAACACACTGAGAGGCAGACTTACAACATTGCAGAGTTATCTACTCACCATAGTCGCCCTATTTGACCAGCTACTCAACACGCCCAACACCGTCGGTCCCACACATCCACATGTAAACACACTGAGAGGCAGACTTACAACATTGCAGAGTTATCTACTCACCATAGTCGCCCTATTTGACCAGCTACTCAACACGCCCAACACCGTCGGTCCCACACATCCACATGTAAACACACTGAGAGGCAGACTTACAACATTGCAGAGTTATCTACTCACCATAGTCGCCCTATTTGACCAGCTACTCAACACGCCCAACACCGTCGGTCCCACACATCCACATGTAAACACACTGAGAGGCAGACTTACAACATTGCAGAGTTATCTACTCACCATAGTCGNTCGTTCGGCCAAGTCAAGAGCACTCTTGGGACTCGTTCGGTTTGAACTAGGTGGGTAGCATTCAGCTACGAGGCGTTGAGAGAATGTAAGCAAAATTCAATTTCGGCTTGAAAATATTTATTAAACTTATATTTGTATTTTTCAAAATTCCTTTTGGATGCATTATTAAAAATTTTAAATAACACCTTTTTGGTAAGATGCTTCGTTGGAAAACTTGATAAGATAGGATAATATTTTTCCAAAGACTCTCTTGTGGAAAGAGACTATTAAACTGTCACTTTGTTGTTTGATTATTTCTAATAACAATATTTCTCCAAAGATTTTAATATGGAAATAGACATTTAAACTTTCACTTTGTTCTTTGATTTAATTTAAGGAGAATAATATTATACCAAAGTTTCTAAAGTTGAAGTATACTCCTAAAACTTACATGTTTGAGAATAGTTTTCCAAGGACTCTAATATGGAAATATACTTCAGTATCTATCTCATGTATTCCAACATGACCATACCAGCTCATCCTAGCTTCCTCTACTCTGACTCAAGACCTTACGTCTTCATTCCTAATCCTATCTCTTCTCCTCGTGACAGCTAACATGTTCCTCACAAACTTCATTACCGTGGCCTCCCACTTTCCTAGTCTCTCTTACATTCACTGTTCATGTTTCTGCTGACTAGAGAAGCCCCATGGCTTCTTTGGTGCCGACTGGCAGCTCACAGCTCACTTCTGACAGTCAACATTTAGGTAACTTTGCAAAGTCGTCAGCTGTGAGCTGTCACACAGCACCAAAGAATGGCTACAAAGTACGTCCTGTACAAAATGGAAGTAATTTGACCCTTAAATCAAATATTTTAGCTGTAAATACTTTTATTGGCGAAGCCGGAATCTTTTTCGAAGCGAAGTTGTAAGCTTTTTTTTTTAAGCCAAGTCAAGTTTAGAAGCATCCCACTTGCCTAGTACAGTAATTATTATATGTTACAAAGCAGTAATAAAATTGTGGGAGATTTAGATATATATTCTTCCAAAACACAAGTACATCATACACTCTACCTCAAACCCTTGCATCACACAAAACAATAATAACATATATTATAAAAGAGATTTTCCGAGAAGTATTCACACATCTCCAGTATTATTTACAAGATTGGGAGGAGGGTGATGAGGACCAACCCCTCGTAACGTCAGTCATGATTCAACCAAACATGTCGTGCCCTTGGATCAATCGAGGATTCAAAGAACCCAGAAGTAGAGGACGAAGACCAGGACGACAAAACATCCCGCCGCAGCTTTCACGTACATGGACTTGGTGTTGAGGTGGGTCGCGTCTTTCTTGTACACCTGTGACAGCATCGACAGGTTCTGGGCTTTCGTGTCCAGTTCTGGAAATAGGAAAACATAAAAAATGGATTTAGATAACATTTTTTTGCACGTATGCATTTACCTTGAATATAAGATGAGCCCCCAAAAATTAACGAAGTTCGTAGAGAAAACACGTAGTAGACTTAACTAGCGGTGTATAGGTACTCGAAGATTCTAGTTCCAGTCACGTTATGGAAGTTGTTAGAACTAGACTCAAAAACATTTTCACAAAATTTAAGTGGAATTTTCAATTTTATTGCAAAAATTCCCATTTAAATTTTATTAATAATATTTAGCACCGCGTCTTACTACCCGTTCAAGTTATACGCTTTAAGTACTGATTACTCTAATGGATTATGAATTGGGAAGGTTGAATTAGAGGAAGTGAACCCGCATTTGCGTGGAGGGAGAGTGGAAAACTATTTAGAAAAAACAACCCCCAGTTCACCCGACCGAGATTCGAACCTCGATCTTCCCATCCTCAGCAGTCAAGCTCAACACGACTAGCGCGTTAGCCAACTACGCCACCGAGGCGGGTTTTAAATTTTATTAAATTCTAAGATCTTACTTCATAGCAAATAATTAATACTTCCTTTTTCTCACAACAAAAATATTTGTATTTCTAGATCTATTAAAAAAAACTTAACTTGAAACATTTCAAGAACCAATGCATCTCGGATGTGTTCATTCAAACTTGGCTCAAGGTGAAAAATCCTTGCGCGCACAATCCTATACACAACAATTCACATTAACTGCTTGTGTGATCCTTAGAAATTTTGAAACCGAATATTAGTTAGGATTCAAAATTTAGAAGCTCTAAATAAATCCTAGCTTCACATTCAATGAGTTTAGTTCAAAATTTGAGTTTTTAGTTTGTACTTGCTTATCAAATTAATCTGCGCGGTGGAGTGAATAGATAAGTTAACTTGAGTTCCAGGTCATAAAGGAATCGCGTGAAACAGTTGTTGGTTAGAGAGAATATCCTGTATTTAAAAGAAGTAGCTTAGCCGTACTTTATTACAAATATTAATAACTAACGACCACTAGAATAAGCGACCAGGAGTCGAATGACGCAGGTAGGTGTGTTATTATTATTATTATTAGCACCGCGTCTTACTACCCGTTCGGGTTGTACACACTTACGCTAATGTGTAATGGTAGGGTGATTGTGAGATGAAATGGAGGACCTACAGTTTAACGTGGGATCCGAACCACGGTGGAGGCCTGGCATTCCCCACATTCACAAGATGTCTTGTCAGAGGTGAAGGAAGGGTTTGGTAATCAGATAAATCTGTGCCGGGACCGAGGATTGAACCCCGGCCGCCAGCATAGAAGTCTGACACCTTACCCCTAGACCACCAGGTCACCGGTATGTTATTAATCCTAAGGATTTCATGCACTTCACAATTAACTTTCTAGTTTTAGTCAAAACAGCTGACATTCTGGACGGGTTTTTCCAAAATGTGATCTCACATCATATTTCAAAGGGAACGCTTAACACACTCTGTGCTAGAGCTGTATTTAAACGTTTTTTGTGGGACTTACGAGGAACGCGGGAGATGTATTAACACATCTTCCATTTTGTCGTGTGTTTTAATATGTCTCTAGCAGTGTTTGAAGGTTGTTTATCGATATTTAGTACCAACATTTCCAATAGCTCACGCACAAATTCATTATTTCGATTGCAACAATCGATCTTCACAGCTGTCATCGAGTCGGGTTATAGCGACCCTGTTACACTCACTGTCCATGTTTCTGTTGCATGTGTGACAATGGGTACAAAGTACGCCCTGTATAACACTTCCCTACACTTCAAGGGGACTTCTCTTCTCCATAGCAGGTCTCTTACGCACCTTTTTATTATTTTATAGTTAAATTATAGGTTATTATATATCATCCAACATATTATCTCAACCGGCAGTGTGTCCGCCCACTGAACTAAGGATCCCGGATTCGATTCCCGGCATGACTGGCTACAACAGGCCTAGTAAATATACGGCTTGAATTAAAACTGACCATAGGCTGGAAACAGTAATGGATGTAAAGTAAAAGTTATTATTTAGATAGACAAATTCTAAAATTAAATTTATATATTTTTTTCAAAACTCAAATTCGATATGTTCTCATATCCTTAGGAACTCTAGGGCTTACTCTCCAATTATAATAGTTTGAGTTGCTAATAGCCAACACGGTGGCACTAAAACTTACTAATCAAACTGTAGTAGTTTTTTTTTAAATGCTCGCATGATAACTCACCTGACAATACAACTCCTCTCTGCAGGACATCGTCGATATTCTGCACCATTATCCTCTGAACGTCCTGCAGTTCCGTGTTGAGCGCAGACAAGTTACGGCGCGCACGGGAGTCTGTGAATATCTTCTTTGCTTTCTGGATGTATGTGTCTACAAAGTGAACGTGACACGAACAAAACTTCATTTTAAATCTCTTTTCAAGCAAATAAATATCAAGTGTATGAAAACGATCGCGTGTAGAAGACATTAGAAAGAATGGGGCTTAACTTGGCACAAAATAGAAACACAGCCGCTGATATTTTCCACCGTTTTACCGTGGCAACATACCAAAGTAGGCTTGTTCCCGTTTTCAACAACTATGATTTATATTTACGATGTCAAATTCAACTCTTCTATAATCATCCTTGACTTACTGGTATCGAAACAATCAATGATCGATCTGAATTACATGATTTTCAATACCTCAAGTCTTTTGTCTTCAGGTTTTAGGAAATGAATGTTCTGGTGACCAAACAAAACAGCAATATTGATATTTGGGTTGGTGTCCGTTGTGATTCTTTATATATTATTCGCCATTTCTATTTATTACCAGTAATAATATCCAACAATACCTTTGTGTTCTAATAATACTATGCAAGCACCGCATCTTACTACCCTTTCGGGTTATCCTCTTATGTTCTAATTAAGATAATGGTTTCTAAGGATTAGGAAGTTCATCTTAGTAGGAAGTGTACCCGCATTTGCACTAGTGAGTGTGGGGAAAACCACCCTCAGTACACCCAACCGAGATTCGAACATCGGCAGTCTAACCTACTGCAAGAGTAGCGTGTCAGACCATGCGACCACCGAAGCGTGTGTTATCAGTTTGATATCTTAGTAGAGAGAGAGAAATAGGTATATATAAACATAATCAACGTTATATTCTGACCTTAATAGGACATATATATATATATATTTTTAACCTAACTTCAAATTGTTGTTTAATTCAAATACTAACTTTTAAATTTACAAAATTGAATCACTACATTTATAGTTGACTGAATTAAAAATATCATAATTAGGAAACTAAATCTAAGCAAATGAAATAGTTGACTCACCCATATCTGGGTAAATGGATGCAAAATCATCCGTAAGACAGATAGAGCAAGAGATTATAACCTTTTTTTTATACGAACGTCCCTTTTTTAATTCCAATTTATGGATAAATCACTTTCTTCAACAATGAGAATTGGTTTGTGTAGCTCATGTTGGTAAAAGGTTTATAGAGGAACATTAAATGCCACACATTTATTATTACTAGCGTCGCGTCTTACTACCCGTTCGGGTTATACGCACTTACGCTAATGTGTAATGGTAGGGTGATTGTGAGATGAAATGGAACATTCACAAGATGTCTTGTCAGAGGTGAAGGAAGGGTTTGGTAATCGGATAAATCTG
This sequence comes from Timema californicum, assembly GCA_902141385.1. Lineage (NCBI taxonomy): Eukaryota > Metazoa > Arthropoda > Insecta > Phasmatodea > Timematidae > Timema > Timema californicum. Next base: position 14,126 of record CABFOW010006704.1, read on the forward strand.
TGCCGGGACCGAGGATTGAACCTCGTACCCCCGGCACAGAAGTCCGACACCTTACCCCTAGACCGCCAGGTTACCGACATCAATTTAAAATGAACAGGTGCTAAAACATTGCACAATTTTGTTGAATACAAGAGTAAAATTGTATGTAGGGATGAGCGAGGTTGACTTCATAGCAAGTGTACCCACATTCACGCAGAGGGAGAGTGGAAAACAATTTAGAAAAAATCACCCTTCCTTAATACACTCGACCGAGGCTTGAACCTCGATCTTCTCGCTATCTGCCGTCAAGTCTATCGCCAAGAGCGATGTCTTGGACTAATTTGACCGTCCAAGCGGGTCGTATATTATTGTTTTTTAAAAAATGAAGTGAGATACGTACCAAACTCGATAAAACTGTACGGCCTGGTTACACTGTTCACTCTCTTCCCGTACTGAGAGTGGAACTCTTGCGCTAGATCCTCGAGGTACGAGTACGCTAGCCGTTTGGAATAGTTGCGCTCGGCTAGTACCAGATAACAGACGTCGTTTTCGATAAGGTAGCTGAGGGACACAAAATTACATTAAGGGCCCACACCACAGTATAAAAACACAAGTTATGCGGGGGAAGGGGAGGGGGGCCTATTGAATACCTGTCATCTTGTTAAATACAAATGACTGTTTCAAATTTTAGTATTAAGATATATAAAGCACTATCGAAGGAAGGGGGAAAGGCTAGTAGAATCTCATTACATCTCATTAAAACAAACTTACTACATATCATAAAACTGTCACCACCCCTTAACACGTCAAGATGGGGAACTGACAGGGTTCTGCTTGTGTGGGTTCATAATTGACGTTTAATTGACGTTCGGCTTGGGTTTTATGGTTTAATTGTAATACCACATTCAATTACAAAATGTGATGTTGATAAGAAATATTTAAATATATGGAAAAAACTTAACGGATTTACTTAGGAGCTCGTTACAGAACAAAGTATGCCAGGAATGCTTAACTAACGACCCGACCGACCTCTAGGTGATCCTACACGGTTCTCGAACCCCGGTACCCTGGGCTCGAGCAGTAGCCCCCAAAACGAGCAGAGTGACCCCCTAGACTCGATAATGATTAGTCAGCCATGTTAGCTGGATACAATACTTTTTATTCTGCCTTCTGGCCTGGTTTACCGTGAGGAATGCTGACAGTCTGTTTATGTTGTCAGCGCATACGTTATATTTGTTTACTTGCTAATCACAACACCTTGCATTAGGTTCTCGTTTTGTCATAGACAATCCAGAACACAACAATATTAAACAAACACGCCTCTCAATTTAGGCTGTGTCGATTAAAAAATAATAATAATATAACTTAGTGGTATGTCACAGGGAGTTTGTGTACCCCTAGGGGGAAACAGAATGTGTTAGTGTCAGGGAGTCGCAGTCGTGGAGCGGGAAGTAGGTTTGGGTGAAGTCGGTAAAAATCTACAGATTCGGACTTCAAAATAAAAACTTATGATATTATAACAATATTTTACACCTTTTTTTTTACTGTTTAGGACCTTTTTTATTTGTGATTTAAATTGACAAATGTCAAAGAAGCTTGCTATGAAGTAAACTGTATTGGAGCATTTTACTGAGGCAAATTTGTTAAGGCTAAGTTTTTTTAGCACTGCGAGTGACTTACTACCCACTCAGGTTATACGCTTATGTAGGTACTAATCATGATCATGGTTTTAGGGACGATAATATTCTATTTATAAGAAGTGTAGCTGCATTTGTGTGGAGAGAAATAGAGAGAGAGAAAAACCATCCCTCTGTACATTTGACCGATATTCGAACTTCAATCTCCTCGTCATAGGCAATCCAGTATAACGCGAGAGTAGTGTGTCGGAGATGGACGTTATAAAACTAGAGGATTCGGAGTCGAAGGCTTGGTGTACTGACTCCACAGACCAGGTTAGTGTATAGTTCTAACTGTTATTATTATTATTATTAGCACCGCGTCTTACTACCCGTTCGGGTTATACGCACTTACGCTAATGTGTGATGGTAGGGTGATTGTGAGATGAAATGAAGGACCTACAGTTTAACGTGGGATCCGAACCACGGTGGAGACCTGGCATTCCCCACATTCACAAGATGTCTTGTAAGAGGTGAAGGAAGGGTTTGGTAATCAGATAAATCTTTGCCAGGACCGAGGATTGAACCCCGGCCTCCAGCACAGAAGTCTGACACCTTACCCCTAGACCGCCAGGTCACCAGAAAACTGTTATCCTGGGAGCCTATTAGGAGGTTGAATTCTCATATCGTACTTTACCTTTATCACCAAGTCCCCCGTCACGTTTGGGTTGTACGCTTATGTACTAATTAGTCTAATGGGATATGGATGAGAAAGGTTTTAATCAAAAGAAAAATACACCCATTCGCATAGAGGGAGGATGGAAAAAGATTAGGAACACTAGCTCTGTGCACTCAATCAGGATTTGAGCCCCAATCTCCTTATCATTGGCGGTACAGTCTACTACAAGAGTGACACTTTAAGCCACTTTTTCGACAAAGCAGGACATGATTTCTTATCCTCCGAGTGGTGTAAACGCAGGTGAAGTTGATAAAAGCAGAATTTATTTGTAAAAAGCGCTCTTTGAGATAAAACGTGTTTCAAGCTTAAAAATGGAGTCCATAATTAACCTAATTTTAATTATTATTATTAAGTAGTTGATAAAAGGCGAATAAACTCACTGAAATAAATATGGTCCAGTTTCAATAGTGAGGCGTGTCGGGCTTTGTGCCGTCAGCTTCCGGAACAGCATCTTGGCCTGATTTTGGTACTCCAAGACACTCTTCCCCGACTAAAAAGGAAGGTGGAATTAGTTACGAAACAGTAAAATAACTTAGAGGTAATTCTTTTTAATTTAAATAGGCCCAGCAGGGTGGATGTGGCTTTAGTTGCCGATTCTGGCTGTTTCCGAATTATTTACTTGTATGGTGTCACCTTGACATGTACGCTTGACAGTTGCGTCGGTAATCACGTGATCAAGTGTAGATTCGTCCGAATTGTTACCAGGGATGCCAATGAATCCTTCACGCACCCTTGAGTCCCAGGACAGAAGCAATATGTCATCAGCACTTCCTTGGAGTGATGTTTGACTGGAAACTGTTTTATTATACTCTTTTCGTCTGCAAGAGCTCAGAAATTTATGTTGCCTGCCATTTTAAATTATACTGGTTGATAGAGAAGACACCTTTTGTGATATTAAGAAGTTGGTTATTTCGAAAAGTTGATTAATCACTTTACAATTATCATTTACTATCAGAATTGCATATTGGCATGCTTTTTAATTTTTTTTTAACTATGAAAAAAAACCAGTCAAAACAAACAATAAAATTGTGCCTCTATTAAAAGGTGTAGGCTATTTATTTTCAATTGATTGATGGCATTAAACATAGTTTCTAAGATAATTGGTAGGTAGTAGCACTGTAGTCCCAAGGATGTAGCAAAGTTCGTTGCTGTTTGATTTGGCTGATGCAGGTTTCGATAGGAAGAGCATGTTCATAATGTCTATAGCTCAAGGTTCCTTTCAAAGATCTTCAAGCCTATTTTATTACAGCCTCTGAATTACAAGGCGGGGAATCAATACCGTGTGGGTACCCAATATTTATTTTAAAAAAATCCCTATGTGAAAGCTATTGCATTTCCTTCAAATTCACCTTAGTCTATATGTGTAGTATTAAATGAGTATTTGGTTTAAAATTTGGCCTCTGTTCAGGTTATACGAATATGTAGTAATTACAAAAATGTGCTAGGGATAAGGAAGGTTGGATTTGGAGAAGTGTACCCACATCTGCATGGACAGAGACGACGGACGAGTGGAATACCATTTAGGAAAAACATCCTTAGCATATCCGACCGGTATTCGAGCCCCGATCTAGCTATCATCGGTAGCTCAAGCTATTGAAAGAGTGACGCCTAAGACCGTGCGGTCACCGACGCAGATAAGAATTAATTTAAACTATCTAGATATTTGGGGCCTATACAGGAAAAAAATACTAACCTGTTCATCTTCTTGCATTGTGGCAGCTAACGGCAGTCCATCTGTTATCCTGGCAATCATAGTCATTAAAACCATTTTTGTGAAATATACAAAACTATTATTTTTCTACAAATACAAAACCTTTTTCATAAAAATTATAATATAGAGATTAATAAATAAAAACACAATTTTATAGTCACTGTTGTACACGTCACGTTTCACGTTGTCAAAAACCAGGTACTACAACGTTACAACATAAATTTTCCAACAAAAAATACAAACCTGATCACTCGCTTGAAGCATTTTGATATCAAGGTACAACTATGAGGTAAGGTTGTTTATATAATAAACCTGCCCCTTTGTTTCCTTTGATTGGATTCACTATTACCTTGCGTATATATATATATAAATCAAAGTAAAAATAACTTTTAAAGTATAAAGCTACTTGCGAGAAAATAGTTATTGAATATAATTATACCGAAAATTTGCCTCAATTTTAACAACTAAATTAATTAACTTGATTAAATAAAAATTTAAATCCTAATTTTGGTATCTTATTTTCTTCTGGACAATTTGTAAAGCTTACCTACAAAAAGCTCAAATGCGGTTATTTTAAAATACATTTTGAATTAATAATTAATTTGAACAAGTCCACAAAATTAAAAAACCTTAGTCAAAAGATCAGTGTTTTTTTAAGGGGTACCTATTGAGCTTGAGATTAGTACAAAATTCACAAAACGTGTGAAATGTTATTGTGTCTTATAATGAGTCCTTTGATTTGTAGTGGAGAAGCAATAAATCTGACTTAAGATTCAGTAACGTACCCGCGGTGTGTGCTCGAAGCATCCCTACTGAAGTTTTGGGATGGCTAAGATCTTCACAGATTCGAAGAGAGGGGTATGACCAATTAAGCATTGTGAGCAAAGAAAATATCAAGTGCCACACATCCTTGTGTCGATCCTCCCTATTAGTCCTAATTGATGTTCTTGCAGTCTAGTATGTGGCCTAAGTCTTGAAGATTGCCAGGTTACAAATCTCAATTTTTCACATGTGGTTCCATCGAGGAGTTAAACAGGGGCTAGGCATTTACCTTTTATAAGTAATCAGTGATTTTTGTGCCAGTAGGCTTATGTGATGGTTAAGACAATTTTAATTTAGGCCTATTTATTTATTTTGTTAGATTATCACATTTATAATAGTAAAAATATTAATTTAAAAATACCAATAAAAACCTGCTAGGTGTATATAATGGTAAAAAAAATTGCCTCCGATGGTTGGGGAACACCTCACCCTTTAGGGCCTTTGGAGCTTCCAATTTGTCGCTATAGTAGGGCCTAATGATGGTGTTTTTTTTAAGAGGAATTAAGATGGCAAGAACCCTCAAATGCTCAGGGATAAACCTCTTCCAGAAAATATTAAACTCAAGATTTTAAAAAATCAATTTTTTAACTGGAATCTGTTTTAGAGCACATAAACAACGATAACAAATAAGTGTCCGTTATTATTTTTATTTTAGTACCAATTCCTACTTGTTCAGGTTATACACATATGTACTAAATACATTAATATGTTGGGGAAGAGGAAGGTTGAGTTTAGAAGAAGTATAACCGCATTTGTGTGGAGGAAGCATGAAAAACCATCCTTAGTAAACTCGAGATTTGAACCCCGAACCCAGTCTACCTGTATCGGCTGTCTAAACTAACATGAGGATAACGTCTTAGAACATGCGGCCACAAAAGCTGACCCCTCCCCCTTCCATCATTATTAGAAAGTCTACAAAATTACAGCGTTTCAAAAAATGTAAAAAAAGCAAACTGTGACTTGTTGTGCCAACATAAAGCGTGATTGTTTGAGCGGCTCAAGTCTGAGATTTTCATGAACTTTCTGCATTTTCTAAATGTATCGATGACTTTACTTCCCCTCCATTGGAACGTGTGCTACCAATTTTTATCGCTCAAAAATTCTTCGACCCCCCCCCCTCCCCAGTTGGGCTTGAACCCAAAAACCTCGGGTTCTGTGGTGAGGATCGAGGACATTACCCCGAGACCACCAAGGTTAACTCGAGGAATGTAAAGGTGTTTATTTACCTCCCCAACTGCACCAAGTAAAATAAACACATTTCCCCCATCTTGAAATAAAAATAACAAATGCTTTTCAAAATTTTATTTTTTAATATTTTCACACCATTAAAATATTACAAAATGTTGTCAAGATTGCTTGACTGTTTTCTTGGGTTTGAACCTGTCTAGAACGCCGACGGGTTTGAACCTGTCGAGAACGCGAACAGGTTTATTGTTGGTCGGAATCTCTTCGACACTGTCAACAAGTTTGTTTTTAATATTCTTCATGCTCTTCACAAACTCCTGGAACAAGAATCGTAAAATGATTAGACACACAGAAATTTCAAAATCCATGTTTCTACTAACCTATACCTAGTGCTATGACTATCAAAATATGTTTAAAGTTCATAGTGGCATTTGTGAAATAAAACAAAACTGAATCGTTTAACGAAATGAACTAGTTGGGTTTTTAAATATAAATAAATAGTGCAGTTTATTGATTAAAATGCAAATAAACAATACTAGAGCGATAAATATATATACATATTTTCACAGCAATAGAAATCTTTGTTCTTAGTCGTTGTCTGCCCGGATAGCAAGAAAACAATATTTTCAATTACATTACAATTTTGTTCTCAGTGTTTGTTTGTGCTAGAGAATAACACAGAACGCCACCCAGACCTACTTGCTTTTGACAACTGTATTTAGTACTAGCTAACTAGCCAGTCCTCATGCGGGATGTATTTTATAATACGTGTCTGTATCTAGGAACCTTTTAAAATTGGTCCGATAAAAATCTAATAGGTAGAAGCTGATAAAAAGAACGAAAAGTATACTTTTGATACAATATGGTGGATGTAAGTTTTAACTAGCTTTTATGTTAATTGGATGTTCGAGTTGTGTCCGTGAGAAATTTCATCATAATCAGTTTGGTTGTTTTTACATGAAAGAGTAAAAGACAACTCATTTGTATATCAATTAGTAGGATATTACTGAACTATTATGATCATGTGATGCTATTACTGAGATATGTGCTGATATCTCTGAGCTATAAGCTGATATCACCAAGCTATGCGCTGATATCACCGAGCCATGCGCTGATATCACCGAGCCATGCGCTGATATCACCGAGCCATGCGCTGATATCACCGACCTATGCGCTGATATCACCGACCTATGCGCTGATATCACCGAGCCATGCGCTGATATCACCGAGCCATGCGCTGATATCACCGAGCCATGCGCTGATATCACCGAGCCATGCACTGATATCACCAAGCCATGTGCTGATATCACCGAGCCATGCGCTGATATCACCGAGCTATGTGGTCAGAGGAAAACTTACCCTCCTGCTGTGCTCATGCAAGATCTTCTTTGTTTTAACAACTTTGGCCGTGCCCTTCTTTTGTTTGCCTTTGTTGCGGGGCTCATAGTTAATCTTAGCGGGTTTCAGAAACTGGAAAATAAACAATAAACAAAAAATATAAACCAAATCTTGAATATAAAGCTAGGGTGTGCAATGCCCACTTTTTTAAATTAGAACTAGGGGTGTGCGAAGCTTCAAAACTTCAAATTGGCTTTGAAACAAACATAAGCTTCGACTTGGCTTCGAAACAAACTTTGGCTTCAAAACTTCGTCAAAAGAAAATAATGACAACTAAAATACTCCATTTATGTTCAATCATAGCCATTCTGAGCTGTTTTATACATTACAAAATGAATATCCACATGGAAAGAATCTGAATATATTGAATCACATTTTGTAATGATAACTTGATTTGTCAGAATAACAAGAAATATTACAAACAAATGTGCAATATAATGTTTACCAAGTTATTTTAGTGCATTAAGTTATATAAATAAGCAATAAATAATAAGTTTTCAAGAATAAAACAACTAAATTAAAATATTCGAACTTTGATTCAACTTCGAGAATATTTCATTTATTCGATTTGAATCTGCTTCAATTTGGAAAAGTGGACTTCGCGCTCCCCTAATTTCGAAACCAAAGTTGAATTGAATTTTATGAAATATTCTTGAAGCCAAATCAATGTTGAGAAAAAACAACAACTTTATATTGCAAACTTGATTAATATATTTCATCCAAAGTTGATAAATTAAGTTACTATCGCAATATTCATGTAAACGATTTTATATTTTTTGTCGTGTGAACATTAGCATGTTACGCATAGAATAGAACGAAATGTGTGACTGACTAAAATTCTAAGCGTAGTCAAGGTCTTAAAACCTTCACATATTCCTATATAATATTTATATGTAGAATAATATTAAGAAGGTATAGCATATATAGATAAGAACAAATTAAGGTTACAGTAAAAAGGACACTTTACACTGCTGCCACTGGGTAAAAACTGCCTCTCGAAGAAAACCGATTCTTGTAACATGTTATTATTATTATTATTATTATTATTATTATTATTAGCACCGCGTCTTACTACCTGTTTGGGTTATACGCACTTACGCTAATGTGTAATGGTAGGGTGATTGTGAGATGAAATGGAGGACCTACAGTTTAACGTGGGATCCGAACCACGGTGGAGGCCTGGCATTCCCCACATTCACAAGATGTCTTGTCAGAGGTGAAGGAAGGGTTTGGGTAATCAGATAAATCTGTGCCGGGACCGAGGATTGAACCCCGGACGCCAGCATAGAAGTCTAACACCATGTAACAAGTTGTATTTAAAACAAACTCACCAACAAATGTAAATTAATTTATTATTATTATTAGGAGTAAAAATAATCGTACAGTGTATTTAATTTCTCGATACTCACCAGTAATTTTTTCTTCGCCTCAACCTTATCTTTTAGCGTTGGGACATCAATCTCTGTTATCGCTGCTGGATCCAACGTTATCAGCTCCGGTTGGATCTGTAAACACAGAATTTAGATCATAACTCAACATAATCAATTGTTTCCAGCCTGTAGCCAGGTCAGTTTAGTAAAATGCCTCCATATTCCTCTGTCCTTTAATTTCTTCCATTCTTCTCCTCTCACTTGAACACTTTCTGTTATCAGCTTTTCCCATTTATTTCTTGGCCTCCTTTGCGGTCTCTCTCACAAATTTTATTTCCAGCATCCTCTCTTTTTTTCCATCCTCATTACATGCCCATACCATCTCAGTCTTGCTTCCTCCACTATCTCATGTACTCCAACATCCTCATTACATGTCCATACCATATCAGTCTTGCTTCCTCTACTATCTCATGTACTCCAACATCCTCATTACATGTCCATACCATCTCAGTCTTGCTTCCTCTACTATCTCACGTACTCCCTGTACATCAAAATAAGCTAGTGTCCTCAACTTTGATACGGTAACGCCAGTTTCGATCCCATGCCAGATAAGTGATTCCTTCCCAAATTATATCACTATGAAAATGATGGTGCATTTATTCAAAAATCAGCTTATAGTAATAATAATATTAGCCCCACATCTTACTACCCGTTCAGGCTTTAGGCTTTAGCTTCTACATTGTTATATTATAAATCGACTAGTTCAGTAGGAATTTTGTTACGCATGTTTGGTAGACCTGACCTTCCCAAGGAGAGACTTCACTTCAGACTCCCTCCTTTGAGACTTCGTCTGGTACGGGTTGTTCTCCAGGGCATCAAAGTTGGGTTCAGCGCATCCTGGAACAATAATAATTATCAACAACTGCCATCCTATAGGCACAATTGATGGGTCGTAAGGGTGCGTAAAGGACTCTTGAGCAAAGCCAAATCATAGTTTGAATATTAAAAAATATATATATATATATGATTGAATAAAGTATTATCTTGTGCATTTTTATATAGTTTTAGACACTAAATACGACCATCAAAATGTTTAACAGATTTTATGCTAACCGTGGATTCACACAATCGCTATAAAACTAGCGCAGAACCGAAACGTGGTCAGGTGACGAGCAATAAGCCATCCACAAGATTTCCGCTTAATCGGCGCGAGCTGTTATGCTGAATTTCAGCTATTCTCTCCTTTGTCTGCTCTGTCCAAGATGTTTGGCACAAGAGAGCCAATAAAATCTCAGAACTAACCATTTCAAATTAGTGTGTGTGTGTGTGTGTGTGTATTTGACAACACATGTGCTCTAGAGCCAGAAGCTAGCGGACAGCTGCGTTGGCCGTTGTAAGGAGATTTGAAATAACCCGTTGATGTAAAGCGTGTGTATCTATGTATTGGATTGAGCCATGACACAGTGTTATAATTTGAAAACATTCATCGGGAGAATGATCTAAAATACATGTGTAGCCACTGGAAAATAAAATGTGTTGATAATCAGCTGTTTTAAGTTAGCGTTGCAACGCGTTGCAATGGGTCAACACACAGTGTGTGAGTTGTTGTGCCACTGAGGCAGATTCTGATCTCTATTTTCGGTGAACGTGTGAATCAAGCATATGTCGATAAATTGTGTTGCTATAACACACTTGACTCTATGACGATTGGCGTATTACCGACAAAAAGAACAACAGCCTTCCTTAATATCGAGAACAGCGATAAACACAAAATAATAATAAAGAGCTACATAGAATAAAAATGGGCCAAACAAAATACTCCCCGATCTCCTGTTCGTCGGCAGTCTAGTCCACTGAAAGAGTAGTGCGTTAGACCGTGCGGCTACTTAAGCAGGTTCCACAAAAGTGAGTTAACAATAGTATATAAAGTTCGGGGGGCTGAACACCCAGAGGTTACAAATTTGACTGACCTGGGATCAGAAGACTGGTGAACCCCGTGCCCGTGGCAACGCCCAGCACATCCTCGAAGGCGCAGAACTGCAAGTTGCCCACAGGCCTGGCCATAGTGTGCCTCAAATAGGGCCTCTCCGTCGCCTGCTTGCAGCAATCTCGATATACCTGCACCCAAGCAACAGTTGACATGTAGCCACTGGATGAGAAGGTCTCAATCTCGCCTCGAAATAATATGATTCTCGAAAATTCAAGAAATTTGGAATAATATAATTCATGAAATTTTCTAGCCAAGCGGAGTAAAAACTTATAATTTTTTTTAGAAAAAATTAGTAGGAATTGGTAAGTTTGTTAGTCGCTGAGTGTTTTTGTTATTTTAATTTTTCATCCCCTTGTCTGTGACCTGGCGGTCTAGGGGGTAATAAGGTGTCAGACTTCTGTGCTGGTGGCCAGGGTTCAATCCTCGGTCCCGGCACAGATTTATCTGATTACCAAACCCTTCCTTCACCTCTGACAAGACATCTTGTGAATGTGAGGAATGCCAGGCCTCCACCGTGGTTCGGATCCCGCGTTAAACTGTAGGTCCTCCATTATATCTGACAATCACCCTACCATTACACATTAGTGTAAGTGCGTATAACCCGAACGGGTAGTAAGACGCGGTGCTAAGTAATATTATTATTATTCAACCATTATTAATATTCGGTCATGCCGGGAATCGAACCTGGGACCTTTAGCTCAGTAGAGAGACATACTACCGACTGGACTAATGTGTCTGACTTGTATTAGTTACATTATCTTGAGTGTTTCGAACGAATTATGAGACATCCAAAGTTGTACACCAGTCAAATGCCAAAAGGAACAGTAGTAGTTTTGTATGTTCAAAGAAAGTTTTCTTCTATGGGTGTGCAATTACTCGAAAATTCAAGTTTGAGTGGAGTTTGAGCAGTGGGTCAAACTTGAAATTTGAACAACCACCTCTTGCCCACAAAATTTGATTGTAAACTCTACCTCTCGGGACAGAGTCAAACTTACCAGCCGGGGACGAGATGATTCAGGAAACTTCAATAATAATAATAATAATTATTATTATTATTAGCACCACGTCTTACTACCCGTTTGGGTTGTACACACTTACGCTAATGTGTAATGGTAGGGTGATTGTGAGATGAAATGGAGGACCTACAGTTTAACGTGGAATCCGAACCACGGTGGAGGCCTGGCATTCCCCACATTCACAAGATGTCTTGTCAGAGGTGAAGGAAAGGTTTGGTAATCAGATAAATCTGTGCCGGGACCGAGGATTGAACCACGGACCCCCAGCACAGAAGTCTGACACCTTACCCCTAGACCGTCAGGTCACCAGGAAACTTCAGGGTGTGTGTTCTTATAAAATGATTGGGATGACAATGTATCAAAAGACAAGTACTGTTTTTGTTTTGTTGTTACTATAAATATTTAAATATTGCATAGAGATTATCTTTTTTTAAGACTGTGTTAAGCTTAAGAGATTTCAAATACTAATCTTAATCTTATAAGATTTGTATTTAGTTCGATTCGTATCGAATTCAAAATTTCAAATATAAACAATTCCCAGATCCTGATTTGATGGAGGTTTTATTAAAGATTTGAATCCAAAAGTCAAACATCTCAATAACTTAACATTTTAAATACGTTAGCATACATCCAAAACTTGACTTGTTGCGATATCAACTCGCAAATTTTAGTTCTATGTATTAAAAGAAGGTAGAGAGGAGAGAGGTGGACAGAAACATATACAAGGAATGAACACAATATGGAACAACACAGTTCACACTTTACACTGCTGACAATGGACAAAGAGGTGTTTTTTTGGTTTCCTCTTTTGGGAAGTTACATTGCATGTTTCATACTCTACCTTGATAAGTTTTGATAAAATGGAACTTAGGTTGGGGGAATGGGCGGTGACCAAAGTTCAATTTTCTTTAAGATGCACCCATTACCTCTTTGTCCATTGGCAGCAGTGTAAAGTGTGAACTGTGTTCTTCTCTTCATTGTAAAAGCCAAATTGTATTCGTCGCTTTTATGTGTTTCTATCCACCTTTCCTGTACCTTCTTCCGAATATAATATATATTACAAACTAACTCGAAAAGCGAAAAGAGGTTGTCTTCAAAGAGATCAATTTTAGTTCTAGTCATTAGTCAAACAAAGTTTATTCATATCAATATTTGTCCGACTCGATTAATAAAGAGACGTAATTTAAAATAATATTTCCATATCAAATATTAAATTCAGAATCTAAATATTATCATTTTATGATATAAAAGTCAAGTTAGTAATCAAATATACACCCATATAAGAACGAGTATATTAGATTTGAAAATCTCCGACATACACACTTAGTATAATACGAGGTAATCTGAGAGCTTGTTACCTCCACCATGTTACCTGCGCCCACAGCCAACATCCCTCGTTGACTGAAAGCGAGACTGGACGGAGCCCCACGGAGTTTGTAATCCTGCAACGGGCCACTCAACATCCGGACATCCCAGATCTTGAGACTGGAGCCCACAGACGCTGTGGCCATGTACCTAGAACACAGGTGGGTTATTATCTTAAGGGCCTGGTCAGTGTTCGTTGGAAGTGAAGAGTCACATCCGCGCCAACCCCTAATTTACGGTATCAGAAGAAACCAATTGGGTTATACTTTGTCTTCGGCGGCTCAGTCAGCCCAGTGTTGCCAGAATTGTCAGCACTTTAGAGCCCACCCCTCTTAGCATCCTATTATAGTAGGACTCATCATACGCATCATTGGGTACGCAGACCGAATGTCAAGTTCCTCTAGTGTGATTTGCTGTTTATGGCATGGTCCATAGTCGAATACCAGGAGCATTTTAATGAGTGTATTTTTTTAAACGGATTATCACTCTTCTTCCCCAAAAATATAAGTACACTTTCTATAAACTCTACCGTCACCATCTTTACACACCCTTTGAGTATTAATTACAAGTGGATAAGGCCCGGATAGGTCTTTAGACACGGGCGACAGGGGGGAAATATAGAACTACACATTGGTTCCAAAATTGGAGTTTAGGCCAGGGAATATGTCTTTGTAGCATCTTGGGTCACTCGGATATATAAACTATTAACTTTATCAACAGTAATTAATAAATTTAAGTACACAAGGCATTTATAAAAGTACAAAAGTAGTTATGATTAGAATTAAAACTTCAATCGCCCCGTAATCGGAAGTTCAGTCTCATGCGAGTGTGAAGCCTAACCTTTTATGTATCTACGAATTGAAGGATCTGTTTTGTTAGGATGGGTAATATTGACATTGGTCAGTCATAGACAGGCTTAAGAAATTAAAAGTGCAAAAGAATGCTAAGAAATTGACAAATACTTCACAATAATTATTTAAAGCAGTGTTATCTGTGAATGAGATAAAAATACTACTAATATTTCATACATAATAATTTATCAATAAACTTTTCATCACCAAGTCTTACTATCCCACCCGTTTGGGGTATTAACTTTTTTTTCTATTGAATAGCAAAATAAACAAAACTATTTTAATCCTGATAATAAATTGTTTTTGAAATGTGACTAATTAATGATTATTACTTTCTAACATTACACATGAGGATGACAAATAAAGATGTATACTTGTTTTTGGGGGAGACATTCAGCTAGCAGTTTACTGATGACTTTTTTTTTAGAAATATTAATATTTTAAAAGATGGCTTTATGAATAAAGGTTTCCAAAATTATCTTTCCTTTTCGCACCGCGTCTTACTTTCCGTTTGGGTTACACACATATGTACTCATTATGTTAATATGTTAAGGACGAGGAAGGTTGAATTTAGAGGTGGTGTACCCGCATTTGTATGTGGAGAGAGTGGAAAACTGTTTATGGAAGAAAAAAACAAATCTGTACACCTGACCGAGATTTGAACCCCATTCTCCTTGTAATAATCGGACCAGTCTATTGGGAGAGTGACACCTTAGACTATGCAGCCAAAAATGCAGGTCTCATATTTCGAATTTTATTTTATTTTAGAGACTTATTCAGCTGATTGTCGGTTTAGCCGTCACGATTGTCTGGAACAATTAACAAACAAACACCGGATAATACAATATAGGCGTTAGTAACGCTTCAAAAACTTAAGCTCCAAACAAGAAAAATACCGCAAAGAAGAGCAAGAAAGAGAGGGGAGGAAAAGATAAGGGTGTGCGAGTGAGAAGAGGAGAATGGAAGAGGATGAAGGATGTACAGAGGAAGATGGAGGCATTTTACTAAGATCACCCGACGACGATTATTAAGTATAGGTGACCCCTGTTGCGATGACTTACGTCCCCACGGAGTCGACAGCAACGGCTTGGACGGGCTGAGGATGACATAGCATCTTGGCCACTGGCTCTCTCATGTTGGGGGTCCACATCGTCACGATACCTGACCAACAAAACATTCACTGGTCAACATCGCAAGGAGAGGATTACAAGGGTTATGACTCACAACAATTCTAAGCTACTGGTTCTCTACAGTTTTAGAGCTTCGCACTCCCTTAGTGAAACTTAATCTGTAATGTCCGCATTGCCAAGGAAACCTTCAACGAGAAGAGGTTACTGCTGACCAAAAAGTTGAGTTTGGGACTCGAGAAGAAACTAATGAAACGATAGGGACTACATTTGGAGCATCTCGCTGTATGGAGCAGAAAATTGGGCTCTAAAGAAGATGGAAAAGATATACTTGAGATTTGAAATGTGATGCTGGAGAAGACTCTATAAGATCAGGTGGACAGACAGGGGGACAAATGAACAAGTACTAAGAAGAGTGGGTGAGAAGATCAGGTGGACAGACAGG
>CABFOW010006705.1:0-29711 GCA_902141385.1 Timema californicum
TCTATACTCGAACACAAATATAGCCCTGTCGCAGGCGGCCTAGCTTGGCATAACAGTCAAGGTAGAAATGTCCTGAGTCGGGTTACAAAATCACACACCTGTAGTATTCTGCAGGCTCATTTCATCTGGTATATAAGTTAATTCACGAGGTTAAGAGTCATGACAATGACTCGGTACTCAAACAACAAATCAGCCCTGTCGCAGACAACCTGGTTTGGCGTAACTGTCAAGACAGATGTTCTGAGTCGGGCAACAGCCGAACGGTGAGTCCAACTAACATAATATAAAAACTGTAACATTGTTCCCTCTGTAGTACTCCAATTTGGGGTCCTGAAGTTATGTCCTGGTGGCTTTCCGGGGTATTATCGTCAGACGAATGCTTACTCTTTTATTAATAAATTAAATATTTAATGTCCTTAAGACTTGAAAGATTATACACACGGGCTATGTGGTAATATACGGGCTATGTGGTAATAAATGGGATATGTGGTAATAAACAGGATAGGTTGTGATCTAACGGGATATGTGGTGATAAACAGGATAGGTTGTGATCTAACAGTATTTATGGTGATCTAACGGGATTGGGGGTGATCTAACGGGATATGGTGTGATCTAACGGGATAGGGGGTGAGCTAACGGGATAGGGGGTGATATAACGGGATATATCGTGATATAACGGGATAGGGGGTGATCTAACGGGATATATCGTGATCTAACGGGATAGGGGGTGATCTAACAGGATATATTGTGATATAATGGAATAGATAGTTATCCTTATCCTGATCTCACGGGCCATGTGATGATCTATTGGGCTCTGTGGCGACCTCGGGTGACTGAGTCTCAATCCCAGCCAAGTAACCTCCATTCGTTCGTGTACTCCCCAGGAATGTCAACTGCGGAACCTCCGCAGTTACAGCAAGGACAGGTTCTCCGTCAAGTGCTGCCGGGAAGAAAAGAGCCAAGTGGAGGAATGCCTCAAACCGCGGCCCACCAAGTCTTGGCTCTCCTGGTTCAAGAAGAGGGAGCCTTCCACCCCAGAGGACGGCGAGAGGTGGGTGGGCAGGGGAAATAAATCCAACAGTAGTTGGCAGCCGTCTATTCTCGGCGTCATGTCGCGGGAAGATCAGCGTCCTTACCTCTGACAGCTGGGGCTCGATCCCCGGCCGTGGTCACGGGGGTGGGGATCCCCCATCTGGTGCATATATTTAAATCCTCCAAACTCCCTCCAGGTTTGTTTTATTTTAGAGTGTGTTTGAAGAGTGTTTTTTTAACGTGAACGTTCTAAACGGAATGGCTATATTAGCACACTAACACGACTCACGAACTATAGAACGGATACAGCACTCAGTCCCTCAGCCATCCATTCATAACTATGCCAGAATAATACCTATATTTGCCAATTATAAATTTTTCGGCTATGCCGGGAATCGAGCCCAAGACCCTGAACTGAATAGTAAAAGCGCCTAGACTAAATAGCCCTGGGTAAGGCAGCTAAATTGATGAATACTTTGTAATCTTGTTTTTTTTAGCACCGCGTCTTTTCACCTGTTCGGGCTATACGCTATGTACTATTTATGCTAATAAGTTATGGACCGGGAAGGTTTAATTTAGAGGAAGTGTACCCACATTTGCGTGGAGGGAGAGTGGAAAATCATTTAGTAAAAAACCTCAATACACTCGACCGGGATTTTAACCCCGCTTTCTTTGTCATCGGCAGTCTATTTTATTGTGATAGTAGCGCCTTAGATCATGTAGCCACAAAAACAAGTCATCTCAGGTGTTAAAAATCCCCCCCCCCTAATCCCTCCACCCACTTGTGTAACTCTGCTTGTTACCAAAATACTGGCGGCCCGCCTTTCAGTAAACCGCCGAAACGGTCCACGTCATGGTTGGCGTTCTGGCGGCAACCAGAAATTGACGCCACCCCCATACCCCCCCGCCACACGTGCCGGTTGGAGTTGGAGCGTCGACGTTACGAGGGGGAGTTGTATGCCCTGAAGGAGGGAAGAACCCCGCACGCCTGGGAGCCGGACGTCATGGTCATCACGGAGGAGTGCCACGACCCCATCGTCTGTCACAGGTAGAGTAGGCCTATGTCGAGCCGAGGAATCCGAGTTTAAAAAAAAGTTTGTGAAGTTCATGCGTGTGTCCTATTAAGAGCGGTCATGATAGCAGGAGCAACTCAGCTCGCGCGAGGTATGGGAGTAAAAGAGGAACGAAAACACCTACGATATGCTAGAAATGTGTGAAGTGCATTCGTATTTGAATGATTATTCGACATTTCCCGCGATGACGATGGGGGAAGAGCGACAAAGTTTCTTGTTAATAACTACATTATGTCACTATTATGACATAATAAAGATTTGTACCCGCCTCGTTGGCGTAGTTAGCTAACGCACTAGTTTCATGTTGAGCTAAACTGCTGAAGACGGGGAGATCAAAGCTCTAGTTTTGGTTGGGTGAACTGGGGGCGGGGTTTCCATCAATAGTTTTACACTCTCCCTCCACGCAAATGCGGGTTCACTTCCTCTTAATTCACCCTTTCCTATCCTTAACCCATTAGCGTAATTAGTATTTAAGCGTATAACCTGAACGGATAGTAAGACGTGGTGCTTTCTAAATAAAAAATTTAAAAAGATTTGTGCACATTGCTTATTTGTGAAGCCTTTCTAAAATGGTCAGAAACTGCCTTTATATGCAGTTTTTATCCAAATATAATTTAATGTTTCAACAATGTTCAGTATTAATAACGTCTATTTACTCATTATATCCATTAATATTTCACCAGAAAAGATCCGTGCGCAATAGTGTTCATGAAAATTTACGATTTCTAGTCGACTGTATCGTTCTTAACGCATTTTTGCATAAAAGGGAACTAGAGGTAGGTTTTATCCTTCTAATCAATAGTTTTCAATATGAGTTTAATTGAATTTAATTTATTTGAGGTATTTGACGTGCACTTTCTGAACCGACTTATTATATCAGCACACGACTTATGAACTAACTTAAAACCACAACAGACACAACACCCAACCCCCGGCCGTTAATTCATCACTGCGTAAAGGGAAACCCACATTTCACCAATGATACATTTTTTGGCCATGCCAGGAATCAAACCCGGGACCCTTAGTTCAGGAGGTAGACACGATATTAGCTAATGTGTCGGATTTTCAATAAGAGCTATTTAATGATTTATTTTACCATCGCGTCTTACTACTTGTTCAGGTTATATGAATTTTATAGATTTAATTAATATGATAGTGATAACGAAGGTAAAATTAGAAAATGTACCCATACTAGTGGGAAGGCTGTGGTAAAGCCACAGTGACAAAATCCATTCGGAAAACTACCTAGATCGAAAGACTCAGCCAAGGTTCAAACCTAGCTCTCCACGTCCCCAGCAAGTCTGGCGTCTTATACCACGGTACCACTGGTGCGTGTAATATATATTAAGCCTATTGATAGCGTTATAATTTTAAGCAGGTGTATTAAAGGTTTTAGGGGAATCGATATAGAGTAGTTTTCGAGCACAAGACGAGAAGCTCGGAGGTAAATAAACAGCGAGGAGTATTAACTATGTTGCATTAAGTGCCCGCAAGTTATAACTCCTTGAAACTTATCAGTAAATTAAAGAACATAGAGTAGAACTCAATGAAACTCATACGAAACAAAATAACTTTGAATAGAAATCGATTAAACTAATAGGGAAAAAGAACGTTGAGTAAAACTCGATGAAACAAATAGGGAATAAGAACGTGAAGTAAAACTCGATAGAACTAATACGAAAAAAAATAATTTTAGAATAAAACTCGATTAAACGAATAGGGAAAAGAGGATGTGGAGTAAAACTCAACGTAGATTGAATATTGTTGCAATGCCTGCGCAGTATGACGGAAGCCTACCCCCATCAACCACCCGACCCCCACCCGAACCGCTTGGCGAGGTGCCGCTCCGCGCAGCGCCGTCAGACCCGGTACAAGGGCGCCCGCGTTCAGGAGACCAAACCGGAGGAGGAGTGGCGGCACATCAAGGACCAAGGTGCCTTCTACATGGCGGTGAGGACAGAGTGCCCCAGGCGAGAAAACCCACCGGCCGGTCACAGCAGGAGGACCTGCTCAGAATACAAGGGCACAGAGGTGAGACACCAAAGAGGGGCTCCTTCCTTGCTAGGAGGTCCCGGCAACGGTCGGACATTTGCGATTGCAACGTCGGGGGTAATTTTGTGGTCTCTGGCTTGTTATAGAGTTGAATATTAGCTTATGGCCCCATATAATGACCAATTAACCGGAATATTTGATACACTATTAGTGGGGTTATTAGATACACGATTAACTGGGATATTAGACACACGATTAGCGGGGATATTAGACACGCGATTAACTGGGATATTAGATACACGATTAGTGGGGATATTAGACACACGATTAACTGGGATATTAGACACATGATTAACTGGGATATTAGATAAAAGATTATCTGAGATATTAGATACACGATTAGATTGGATATTAGATACAAGATTATCTGAGATATTAGATACTGTACGCGATTATGCTTGAAGAAATCAGTTTCACATCAAGGTGTCGTTTTCTCTTTTCTTCAGTCGGAGATAGTAATTGGGTTAGTTAAAAAAACTTTTTTTTCATTTTAGAATAGTGCTATATTTTATCCTTGCTGTAATAATTTTAAAAAATATAGAAAACTGGTTTCATTGGTATTAATAATGTTTGTCTTCTGACGTAAATCAGAGAGAAGCGTGCCACACGATGCGACGCTTGTTTCTAGCTGTGTTTTTTGCCTGTGCTCTCTGCGGAGTTAGACGGGCTTTTCACTTTTTGATTTATTTTTAAATTTTTATTTTCATTGAACTAAAAAACGCCTTTACTCCCTAAAACAATGAGTGTTTATATTGCTTCATAAGTGTGAGATTCTGACCAAACTCAAGACTCCATGATCATTGTGGTACAAGCCACGGATAATTTCAACAAATTGAACAGTTTGTTTCAATTCTATAACTTTATTTTACTTTTGGGTAACAATATTTAACAACAATTCTTAACCAATTTTTCCCAATAAAAAAACTATTTAAATCTTCCGATAAAACTGTCCCTTAAAACGTAAGTAAATAAACATTTTTTTGCACACCTCAGCCACCGATGATATATATTTTTTTAATGATTAGTCTCAAGCGCCAGCCCTTTTCGGTGGCCGCATAATCAAGGATTATCAAACTTTTTTTTTACCTAAGGAGCCCTTGTACCAGAAAAAAATACGTGTCCGGAGCCCTCATAAATATTTATACACCAATGTTATGAACACTCGATAGCGACAGTTTAAATTTTGCAAGTATCACAATTAAAAAACAAACGGAAAACATCAAATGTTCTGGCGCTTTTGGAAAAGGCCCTTTAGTTAAATTTGAAAATAATTGGCAATCCTAATTACTGATGCTATTTTATATTGTGAAAAACAAATAAATAATATTCTAAAATTGCCCCGTGGAGCCTTAAATAACTATAGCGGGTCCCGAGGGCGAGTGGCATTATTTTATGTCTTAATTTTCGACTTTGAGTAATTTTTACTTACCATATATTTCTAAATGATGCCCTCTTAGTACTGCTTAACAGGATATAAGATGTTTGAATTATTTTTAATTAAGGGCTGTAAGGGGTACGTTGGTTAGAACATGACCTCAAAAGAGGCAAGAGACCAGTGAAAATTTGGGAAACACTGGTTTAGAGCAGTGATATTCAATATAAGACACGCGTACCCCAAAGGTAGGTGAAGATGTCTTAAGAGGTTAAGTATAAATATATAGATTATATTTTATTTATTTTATGTGTAGATTATTATAGTACGTATGTGTATGCACCAAAAACTCTGGGGGCACAAAGTTAAAGATACATTATAACTAGGGGTACGGGAACAAAAAAGGTTGAATATCACTGACTTAGAGGAAAGAAAACCACACTTTAATACGTCCAGACTTCTGGGCCAGTAAACATAACAAGATCCTTTGGAGAAAAAGAACATCGTAAAATACCGTGAAAGGTGATGGATATTCGTGCCTGAGAGGGTTGAGCTTTAGAGGCTAAGTAACTTGATTTCGAATCTTAGTTGGAACAAATGATCCCTGGGACAAAGACAAAAATACACCAGATAAACAGCCTTCAGGTTAATGGTCAACACGGGGATTGCTAGTTGCAGTCCCAAATATTATTATCACTCTCAAGCAGAAGTTTTTAAAAACCGTTTAGTTTGAACGTGGTTTAGACTAGAGAGAATACAAAAATAATTGGCTCCAAGTGTCAATCAGCTTTAACAAAGCAAGGTTCAGGTAGCGGCCCAACTCTCTTCTCATACACCCTTCACCCCCAAACAACCTTACTCAAATTGCACACTACAAAGAAAACTTATAATACAAAGGTCTCGATTTATTTTTTTGTTCAAGCGGATGTTTGCAAATTGTCTAGTTGTAAACAAAGTTGATAAAATAAATTCTCACTCGGAAAGTGCTGTTATCACCGAGGACTGCAACTAGTGGTCTTTAGTGGCCAAGGACTGAACCTGGATCAAGAAATATAATAGAACTCTCGTAAGACTGTGTATCTATTGTTTCCTTGTCTGTGTCCTCGGGGTATAAAATATAAAATAAGCTAATTTTAAGTGGCAGCACAACCATCCTCCTGGAGTTAGGGTGGACCCCCACCCCCATACACATCCACACACATATATAAAATATTATATTGAGCCGAAACAAATTCAGGAGTACTGAGCACTCAACTAACTCAGCTGATTTTTACCCTCAACAATAAGATAGTGGTTCATTTGTTTTCAGATGCACAACAGCAGACTGTCGTGGTGCGAAGTAGTCAATAACATAGAAATGGACCACGTGGCTGAGTTCCCCAAACCCAAAACTTACGATCCGACTCCTAGAGAAAGCAAGGGTGCCGTCATCCCCGAGTGCACCCTGAGAAAGGACAGCACCTCCTCGCCCCTCACCACCCAAGAGAGGTTCCAGGAGCCGGTCCATGTGAGCAGAGAGGTGAGCACCCTGCAGACGAGAACTTGCGGCGGGGTAAGGAAGGTTCCTACCAAGGAGTACCGCGAAGAGGTTAACGACACCAGACTCCAAGAGATTCCTCGCGGGTGGGAAGACGCCAGCTCGGAGGTGATTGACCACAATGCAGAGCAATATCCGGAATATAGAGTAGAGCCTACAAAGACTCCCGACGTGATAGAGGTGTCCGAGGCTGTGTGTGACCAGGATAAAAACTCCCCCAATCGGGTCGAGAAGACTTTGATCAGCGAAGAAGAAAAGGATGACACCACGACTACACCGGGGCACTGTCTGTCATCCTACCTGAAAAACAAAGAAGGCAAACCAAACGTTTGTACGCATAAGCTATGTGTAGAGGAATGCGCGCCAAGGGCTTTCCCGACGGAGAGAGGGTGCGATTCATTCGATTTAAAAGAAAAGTGCACCGAGGACTCTCGCAGGGTAATACCGCCGACGAATGACCCTGAGTCCATGATTGCCGATCCGGACGCGCGTGTCAAGTGCGATCTTTCGAAAACTTCACCGGACGATAGCAAAAAACCTCGGGGGAGAAACTTCTCGACGTTAAGCAGCTCCCCGTCCTTCTCGCTGGACCATCACAGTACGATGCCGCTAATAAGAAACTCTTGCAGGAGCGTGGTGTGCAAGATGATGCACACTTCAACGAAGACGAACACGTGCGTCAGTAGCGTGTTTAGGGAAAAAGACCAACGGTGGTGCGATAAACCGTTGGACTCGGATCCAGTGCAGAGTGAGACAAAAAAGTTTGACCTGCACGTGTGTGAGGAACAATCTGCCGGCAGCGTGGATATTTCCAACTCCGGAAAATGTGGAAAAGAAGGGAAGCCTAACTTAGTTTGTTCAAAGAAAAAGAACGGAGAAACTAAACAGAGATCTGGTTCTGAAATTGCGGTGAACGTACTTGAGTGTGAAGACAGACCTTCAAAGAAAGTTAAAAATTTACTTTCAAAAAACTACGCAACAGTAAGATCGACTAAGTTCGAAGACAATAATATTAGTTTGAAAAAAGTAGCCGAATGTCCAACGGTAGAGAAGATGATGCCACCTCCAGGTTGTTTTCAAAACCATAAACAACATAAACTCCCGGAAGAAAGAAAACCGAAAGAATGTTTGGAAGAAAGAAAACTGAAAGAATGTCAGAAAGTAGAAATACAAGTGTCCCCCCCGTCATGTAAGGGGAAAGAGAATACCAAAATGTCTAACTTACAGAAATCAACCGAGATCTGTGATTCTAAGAACACATCTAAAAATAGCATGAGCTCAACTACGAAAATGAGAAAATGCAAAAAAGGTGGGAAAAAGGCAATTTCACACTCCTCTTTCTCGATTTACAATTTAGATAATACATTTATAACACAGCTTAAATTCCAAGGTTATTGTAGGAATATGTCTAGTGATGAACAATCACGCATGCTAATACTAAAAAACCAATCGCTTAGAAACGAGGAGAATTCAAATGTATTTTATGGATCATTACCAACGCAATTCACAAAAGGTTCTTTTAACGGCTCAAGAATATCTGATCCCATAGAGTACCTTAAGACTAGACAACCTGAAAGAAAAGTACCCGACTTTAATTTCGATCATACCACTTTCCTGAGGAAGCCAAACTACACCCTCAAACCGGAGAAAAAGTTCCTCCACACGAGTGGCCTTAGACTGAAAAGTAAGGACAACAAAAAGACGGGAAAGAAAGAGGGTAAGAGGGCACCGTGCAAAAAGAAGCAGCTGGAAATGAAGGAACCGGAGCCCTTGGACTGCCCGGCGGTGATCCTGCCCGGATGTTCTCAGCCCGAGTCCATTGCCTGTAGCAGGGAGCGCAAGCTGGAACACGTGTCAGAGTGCCACCGCATCCCTAACCCCACTATCTCGTATTCGGAGTGCGTGAAGGATCCTCCCCCGGCACCCCTAACATCAGAATGCGACTGCCTCAGCAACGCATCCAAGTGGAATCTGATGTGCTCGGAGTACCAACTCAAGCACTCGTACAACTATTGTGACAAGTCGGTCCAGATGAAGGAGGATCCCTGCGCCGTGGCAAAGAAAAATAAAGAGGCGGAGAAGAATAAACAGGTGGTAGAGAAAGTGAAAGAGCCGGGGAAGACACAGGTTCGCGACGAGGATGTGTGTGCCAGGGCGTGTTTATCAAAAAAAAGTTCGCCCAAGACTGAAACGGCACACATCTCGGATACGGAGACCATAAACAGTCCCAAAACAGAGGCTGCTCAAAGTTCAAAGACAGAGAAAGACGCATCGAAAAAATCGGAAGGTAAAGTGGACAAGCATAGCCCAACAGACAACCCAATTTGCCATGAAAAAAAACCTTGCGATAAAGTAACAAAGAAGACATCAAATAGCTTCAAAAATCCAATGAAGTGTGGTTCGAATTCTTGTTTTCTAAACTATAACTTAGGTATGCACTGTCCTTCTAAGAGATATTTTTCTGATAATGCCTTACATACAACCTCAAGACTCGCGATGGTCGATCAAATGGTTCCAAAATTGTGCTTAAATATGTTTCACGATAACATGCATTCTGATAATAAGGCTAAATCATCCCTGAGCGGGTATTATAGTTTTAATTCTAACCCCTTGATTTATAGTGGTAAGGTGACACTTAATAAAGCGTCAGCTAACATGGTAGTGCATGAAAGACAAGTTGGTTTAAGTAAAAGGCAGTCGCTTCCTAAGGTTATAACCTCAACCAAGTCAAATGTACAATTTGTTAGGGTGTATCCACTTAAAACAAAAGAGTGCCAGCCAACGATAAGGCCCACTAGTAAGAGACAAGTTAAACGAAAGTGTGATGAAGTGAGATTAAAGACTAGGCCATCAAAAGTACAAGATGAAACGGTATTACCAACAAAAGAGAAGGTAATGTGCAACCAAATCACTACCCCAGAGTTGAATATAAAATCCAATGAGGAAGAGAAAGTGACTCGGGCGTTAATATCAGATGAAAAACAAAACAAACTTGAAAACACCACAGAAAGCACTAAAACCCAGATTTTTATACCAAATGTAACTCAGATTTCAAATGCTACTGAAACAACTTTTTTGAGACGGATGAAGACGTGGTTTTCTTTTTTAGTCCCAACACTAGGTGTAAAAGAAGCGGGAAATAATAATTTTAATGACTCTGTGACGATTCATCACCAATCGCATGCAAGTCGGGAGGGAGAAGAAAATCCAGAGAAAAATAGGGACGACAATATTCTCAAATATACCTTGTCTGAAGTTTGCGTGAATAATCCAAATAAAGATGATCACTCTTCACCCGTGGCAAAGGAAAATAAAAATGCATTCATACTGGCTGAGACACAGGTAGACGACATAAAACCTACAGAGACAAAATTTCAAGTTGACACTGCCAAAGATGAGCGATTTATCCCGAATAGAAATGTGCAAAATGGCGAGAAAAGGATCAAGAGCGAACAAAATAAAGTGTCGGTCTCACAAAACACCATCGAGAGCATAAAGCTGCACGCTCTCAACACAGGTAAAAACAAAACAAATGAACAGCTACTGTCCCACCTAGCCAATAGCTACGTAAACCCTCAATCAAGACTGTTCACTTTAGAACACGTAGCTAGCTCCAACCGGTCAAACGGCGCGAAAGATTTTGATACTGCAATAGGAAAACCGATTAGTACGCCGGAATGTTCAACGCCAACCAACGATCAGGGAGGATATCTCAACACCAGAAGTTTGAGCTCATGTCTTTGTAATTCCCGTATACCTGAACAGGTGTGTGATGTAACTACCTCTTCTGGAGAGCCAGAGCAGGTGCACGCCCCCCAACGAACAATCGGCGTAGAAGCTGAGAACGCGTCCGCAAAGGTATGGTAAGTGAATTAAATACAAGATATAAGAAAGGGTATTGAATTATCAGCAAAGGTGTTTAGGTTTAAAACGTGATCTATGTTCATTTTCTTAAGTGTTATAGGTGTGTTAAATTACCTACATCATATAAGCAAAGGGTTACTTTATTTGGCGACAGTGCACATACTATTATTTTAATAACAAAAACATTAATTTTAGTGAAAGAATAACCAAACTAACTTAAGAAATAAGCCATTTGTTAAAGTAATAATAAAGGGAGTATTTGTATTAATTTAAATATGTAATCAAATATAAAAATATTAAATACATAAATGTCTAGTGAAAAACTAACCGGTCTTTATTTCAGACTGATTGACATTTAATATGAATGCCTAAATTCACAGCAAGGTGACTCGGTGAAGAAGACAAAAGGAAATATAGAACAGGCTACTACCGCACCACCATTAAAACAGGAAACCTTCAACCGACTGTCTGACAAAACAGGTGAGCAAATTGTACAAAGGATTACTGCCACACCAACTCACAGACAAAACATATTCAACCAAATATCTTATCGACAAGGACATATTTACAAGAAGCAAGTTTTGAAGCGAGTAAAGTCAACAGACCAAACAGAGCACGAAGCTTTCGACAGCAAAAATGACGTCATAAAACACCAAAACTGTGTATGGAAGAAATCATCTGAATCAAAAATTAATGCGATGAGATATATCTCAGAGTCAACGGAATATAGAACATCTGATCAAAAAGACCCGATGAAAACAAAGAAAGAGAATCGCTGTGGGGTCCAAGTAAAACAGAAAAGATATGGTCTCCAAAAAGTCTGGTCCAAGAACACATTTTCGAATCGTCTGCCAAACATTAAAGGCGGTGTCGTTAAGGTAAAACCAAGTAAAGTCAAGCTCAGCGAGAGTCCAAGAAGGGAAAATGTGGGAAAACAAGAAATAATATGTCTTAAGAATTCGGAGAAGAATGCCATCATTCATAAGACAGACAATCAAGATTCCTGTACCACAAAGGAACATAGTTACTCAACAAGTGCAGTTGAACTCGGGGTCGTACAAACTCAGAGGACATTTAACAAAGGTGAACGCAAGAGGCGAGACAGCCCCGTAGCTTTAAGGGACATGGATAAAAATCTTTTACAGCAAAAAGATCACAAATTAAATATTTTGAAGACTGGTGCCGGTCCTGAAATAAATATTCCGCAATCACCAGGACATAAATTAAACGTTTTGAAAACTGTTGCCAGCCCCGATATAAATATTATACAACCACCAGAAAATTCTTTGAATATTGCTGCCACACCCGAGATAAATATTCCACAACCACCAGAACACAAACTGAATGCTATGAAAACTGGTGCCGGCCCTGAGTTAAATATTCCACAACATACTAGAACACAAACTGAATGCTATGAAAACTGGTGCCAGCCCTGAGTTAAATATTCCACAACCACCAGAACACAAACTGAATGCTATGAAAACTGGTGCCGGCCCTGAGATAAATATTCCACAACCACCAGAACACAAACTGAATGCTATGAAAACTGGTGCCGGCCCCGAGTTAAATATTCCACAACCACCAGAACACAAATTGAATGCTATGAAAACTGGTGCCAGCACTGATATAAATATTCCACAACCACTAGAACACGAATTGAATGCTATGAAAACTGGTGCTGGCCCTGAGATAAATATTCCACAACCACCAGAACACGTGTTAAATGCTTGGAAGACTGGTGCCAAATCTTCTTTGCCACAGTTTAGATTTGAATCAAAGACAAATGAAAATTTGAAGCTTGACCTTCCCTCTCATTTTTATAATAGAAAATTTGTGAACAAGACGAATATGACACCAGACAAACCATCGAGATTTGTTTACAAAACTGATTACAGGTTCAGTGAGGAATCATTCTCTCTTTCCTGCAAAATGCGTGACCCTTTAACATTTTCTATCGAACCGGATTCATATAAATCACAAGACAAAGCAAAATCTATAATGGCAAAAATATATTGTGATGAAATAATTGAAAGTAAAGAAACTGACGAGTGTAGAATTAAAGATAAATTGAGCGATCACAATATCATACTGTCAGTTAATGAAGGAGATGAAAATGATTTTGAGCTTATAAATGATACCAAAAGACAGGTTAAAATATGTTCTGAGGAACCAATCCAATCCAAGAGTAGCTCCCAAATAAACAAACCGAAGAGTATGCTCGATAAAGTGGACACACTAGTTTTTCAGGAGAAAGATGACACGACACAAATCAAAGGCTTACCTAAAAACAATTTTAAACCTCAAACTACTAATCAATTTCTAGATAAATCAACGAGTGATCCTAAAAAAATACCAGAGTTTTTGTTCCCAGATTCACAATACAGTAAAATTATAAATTTAAACAATGAAAAACTCATTCATATTAATAATAAACGCAAACTTTCAATGATTATGTTACAATACAAACAAATATTTGAAGCAAAATCATTCAACAGTAAAGGCGATTCATTTGGACAACAAAACGGCGGTGGAAGTAAATCAAAATGTAACGAACATGAAAATCACCCCTCTTGCAAAAAAACACATGTCAGTGAAATGGTGTATTCAGGCGAAAAAATAAACTACTCTGGATTGAATAACGCTGAACAAAACGAAGGACATATTTACTCAACCTTAAAGTCCAAGATGAGTGATTCAACAAACACTGATGAAAAAACAAGCATATATAATTCACACTTAAAATATCAGAAACAAAAATTAAGAGCGGAAATTGAGGTTTGTGCAAATACACGCGCAAGGGCACGAGATTCTGAAATATGCATCGATAAAAACTCTAACATGGAAATGAAAGTGTGTAAGAAGACGAAACCCCACCATGACCCTTGTTTAGGTGGGATAAATAACAAATATAAAACACCCAAAAAAATTCCAAACAAAAAAGAGAAAATCTGCAAACCTTTAAATTGCATTGCAAATTTGGAAACAAACAAAACGCAGAAAGAAGTTGAGTGGCCCTCAAAATTAAACTGTGTAGCAACCTCATGTAATAACAATGAGAGTGGGCAAATTACAAAACCAAATCTGTTGACTTCAAGACAAACTTGCCAAAAAAACTCAGTAAAACAAAATATCTGTGGAGAAAAGTCAAAGGTGAACCTAAAAGACAATTCACTTGAAAATACAACAAAAATTATTAAGAAACATAAGCCAAAACACTACAAAATAGAGGAGAATATAAAATATTCTTTGGAAAAAGGGGGACAAGGAAAATGTGCAAAATGTTCTAAGATTAAAAAAAAACTATGCTTGTCATGTCTGGGTGGCAAATTTAAAAAACCATTAAGTAGAAAAAAGGCGAATAAAAAAAGGCAATCATCAGATGAAGCTCTCGATACCACTGCAGAAAATCTAAGTTTATGCAAGACTCTTTTTCAAGCTGCAGATAAGCTAGGTATTGTCAGTCCACATCAAAGTGTATCAACCAATTTTGTTAGCAAAAGGACTGTTCTATTATTTTACGAAGAAAAAGTCGACGGTAAGAGTTCCAAGAATAAGAAAAATGAATCGCCAAAGAGCTCAAAACAATCTTATAAAAAATTAAAAGATGGCTTGAACAGAGTTGAGGAACCAAATAAAGTATCTGAAAAGTTGACACAATATCAGAAATGTAGAAAGACAGAAGTATCACCTGCAGTTTCGATAAAAATAAAGGAAGAAACGAAAACATGCCCAATAATGAAAGCATCAAAACGTTACAGGTCAAAGATGAGGAAACGAGGCTTGAACCTAGTTCCCGTTTCAACAGGAAAAAAACCTTCATCGGTGTCATATTCAACGTATAGTGCACATTACACGCCTTTGCAATTTAAAGAGCATGATAAACATGTTACCAGCCAAAACAACATGGAGAAATCGAGTCTTGATAGATTAAATAATGAAAGGTTCAAAAAAGACATGACATCCTTGTCAGATAAGCTATCAGAAGACGTAACATCAAACTCAAAATTTCATGAAGATTACTCTGAAATAAACACTAAGCAAAAAACTGACACACTGAATGAAGAAATAAGAAAGTGCAATATTTCAAGTCTAACGACTATAAAAGAAGTCACGAGGACAAATTTAATAGATAAAATAAATGGATTTGGCAAAATATATTATTCTAACAAAAGCGGTTCATACACACAAATATATGACATACCAACTTATTCAAATAATAAATTAATTTCACATAGTCTCATTTTAAGGCAATCTTATTCAAAATATAAAGCTGGTTATTTGAATGTGCCTGAGGGTGGATCACTAAATCAGTTTAGAAAGATAACAGAACCATGTCTACAAATTAGTAGACGAATGAAATCCACAGATTCAAAGGGTGACTCGGCTTGTAGATTTAAGTATGAGTCTAATTCGAAAAAAGGAAAGATAAATTCGGCCAGTGATTCAAATAACAGATCTACCAAAGTTAAAGGAATAATTGAAAATGATATTAATGTGTCTTCTGAAACATCCCCTTGTGGTAAACACCTAAAATCAAGAGGTGACGCTAAGAAAGAGGGGGAATTTTCTGATAAGGGAGAAGTAAAGAAAGAAACATTTTCATCGTTTTTTAAAATACCTTCTTGGTGCAAGAGTAAACCAATGAAAGTTGAGACAAATACTCCCCAAAATGGACCCCCCACCACTAAAACTGAAATAGCAAAGTCCCCCTCAGATTGTGGTAAAACTGAACTGTCACCTCTTTGTGGAATATGTGGCCATAAGAATGCCAATAAAATCTCCCCTGGGGCAACCAAATCATCGCCAGTTAATACAAGTGACACGGAAGAAGTCTGTTCCAAAATAAAATCAGAAAAATTGTCATCGGTCTGTGTCAACAATGAAGCATCAAAGAAATCAGAGATGTTTTCAGAGATGCTCAAGTCCTCCATATCAACACCGGTATGCGGTGGAAAAGAGACCACCAAGGAAGAAACAGGTGGTTTAAAAAAAGACTTGTCCACATCATCACTTGTCTGCGGCAAGGAAGACTCTCGAAAATTGGACCCAAACATTTTAAGAACTGAACCAACGTGTCCTCCTCCTCATAAAATGATAGCGGAAAAACTCTGTCCGCGAATTCACGATTCAATACCACCACCATCATGTGTAGATAAATCAAAGTCAACCTGTCCGAAGGTGTCACTTAATTCATCAAACTGTGAAGATAGCAATGCAAAAAAATTCTCTGAGGATGAATATTCAAAAGCACCATTATGTGCAAATAGATCAAAATCCACCTGCCCAAAATTAGAAATGTCAAAATGTAAAGATGTTAAAAATAACACAGAATTAGAAAAACAAACGCATCCAAATATCGAAACATTCAAACATTCAGTGTCAAATGAAATTCCAAATAAATCCCACACTCAGAAGAGTAAGCCCGTCGATACCACCGCAAGTCCAACTAACGAAGATAAATGTCACCCGAAGAGCCATGACGCACCCGACTGCAAGTATCCAGAATCGCCTCGAGTGACATGTATGACAACTCGACAGGCCAAACAATTTAGCGAGTCTAAGGGCGACTCTAGCGAGTCAACCATCTTGTGCCCCCCGAGAAAAGATCCCACCCCCAAAGCGCCAGTGTGCAAAACGCACCACAAATCTTTAGAAAAAATAATCAAGCAGACAGAATTGAAAGATCCCCCCCCGTGCGGCGATGAAGGGACAGCTTCAAAAGGTGCAAAAAGACTGGAGAGGCCAAAGTACGAGCTGAGAACTCCGGACAAGGACAAGAAAGAGGAGAAAGATTTCTCGGCGCGGCAGTGGATGGAAAAATATGGACAAAAGCTGAAGAAGATGGGGTGCCCGCCCGTGAAACCTACAGTCGCTGAAATCCCCTGCGAGGTCGCTAAGAAGCCACAGAAATTTTTGCAGTGTAAGGAAGGTGTCGTGAAAGAGCAGCCATCAAAGGTAAACACAGGAAAAGAGGACAGTAAGAAGATTGTCGGTGAAAAGACTGATATGCGAGATGAAAAATGTGAACATGATTTAGCAGGTCAGCAGTGCCAATGGGGAGATTATAAGCTACCAGGTAACAAAACATCGCTAGTTTGTTATAATATTTTTAGTTTAATTTTCAGGATGGATTTTTTTTTAAAGGTAACAATACACTTTATTTACTAATTAATTACAAGAGTTGGCGTTGGCTAAATATTTTATAGGAAGAGCTATAAAAGTTACCAAATATACTTTCTCATACATCAATATCCATAAAATCACAGTCTGGAACCTTAGCTCAGTCGGTAACATGGCTGTCTACAGAGAGAGGAGTCCTAGGTTCGATTTCTGGTATGTGTGAAAAATTTATCACTGGTGAAATGTGGTTTTACACTTTCATAATGATGAATTTACGGCAGGGGCTAGTTAATGTGTCTGTTCTAGATTTAAGTTAGTTTATAAGTCATTCAGAAAGTGCATGTTGAATGCCTCAAATATATAAAGTATAAAATTACACCAATATTATAGGAAAATGTTATTAATGTCGACAATAAAGAGTATTTTCAATGGTTATTTATTGCCGGGAGGCATTTTACTGAAGTGACATGGCCACAGGCTGGAAACAAGTTGATGATGTTATTTATTTTTAACACTGTTTTACTGGTTCGGGTTATCCCTTAAAGAGGTTCTTCCTATATAAATTGAACTATAGATGCCACCTGGCAACAAGACTAATTATTTATCTAAGGACCTTTGGCATTCTGCCAATGATTTAGCTGTAAATCAATTAATGTATCTCGACAGCCAAACAGCTTTGTAGAGAGATCATTAAAAAGAACCCAGGAATATCACTAAGGCAAAAATGGTAGAGTTTGATTCCCACTTTAATTTTTAATTTCAATTGGGTTAAAAATAAGTTTATCTGAGAAATTAAATCCAGATTATAAAATGACCTAAAGGTATGAAAGAATCTATTATGTATGCTTTTAGTGAGGATCTAGATATTATATTCTGAAAATTGAAAAATGACATCTGGACATGGGAATCAAACCCGATACCTTTGGCTTAATATGCCAATGCTCTAACCACCGAGTTATCCCGGAATCGTCCCATGTCCAGGGTCATTCTTCAATCATATTTTAAGGCAGAGTCTATGATGGACATGCAGAAATTGTCAGCTACAAATGCGTGATTTTATTAAGCAATCAGATATTATTGCTACTAACGAGTCGAGTCAAAGGTGCATTATATGATAGCTTGTGATCTTAATAAAATCCCACATTTGTATCCAAAAATTTCCGCACGTCCATCATAGACTCTGCCTTAAAATATGAGTGAAGAATAACCCTGGGCACGGGACGATTCCTGGATACCTCAGTGGTTAAAACATTGGTGTATTAGCCAAAGGTACTGGGTTCAACTCCCGTATCCAGGTGTCATTTTTCAATTTTCCGAATAAATGTATGAAGCTTAACAATCAGATCATCTCGAAGTTTAAAAGCCAGTTGTGGTATAAACTTTATCATTTATAATAGTTGTGGTATACCCTCGAGCGCTTAGGGCATCAGTGTTGACCATTGTTCTACTGATTCTGGGTGGTCCAAGTGATCACCTATAGTATGAAGGTTTCAAGACCTAAGTTACCGAGGTAAACTAAATGCATGAAAGCTGCAAATTAGGTTAGCACAAGTTCAATCGACCTGAATTTGGGTCTTAACTTAAAATGAATACACTTGAATGTTTTTTTCCTCTATTGTGGTTGCATAATAATGTGTGGATAAAAAAGGAAGGGGTAGGTCTTGTAAGATGTGGCTAATTTTGGTAGACAAATGTGTGAAAAAGAGAAGCGTTAAAGAGTTTGAAGAATAAGAGAGCATGTATTCCTCGGTGCATGGATATTGTTGAAGCGAAGAAAGTATGCAAGGATAGGGAACCCCGGTAAAAGTTAGGATGGATTAGGTGCAGATTTGTTATGTATGTTTGATATCCATTGTTTTATTTTGTTCTAGAGTTGGGGCCTGATGGTGAGGTAATTAGGGCAGATGAGAAGTGGCCCTTCCAAAAAAAGGGACCGGAAACTGAGAACTAAAGAAATGTTACATCAAATGCAAGTTTACATTTTTGGAATAATCAACTTTGGCCAATCTACACATCTCATCCTTTTTATCAAACAAGAACTTTTCTTCATGCCAATAAAATTTTATTTAAAATTATTTTTAAGTCAACAATGTTGTAAAAGTGAAAGTAAATAATGCCATAGTTGAATATTATTTTATGATTATATTAATATTTTTGTATTGCTTTTAATATCAGTTCATAAAATTTGTTAAAAAAAATTCTATCAATTTTATCTCACATCTAGTCCAATTTTTATAGAGAAAGAGTTTTTATAAAAGCAACAACTTTTTTTTTTGCATTTAACATTGATAATGTTGTACTATATTTTTATAAACGTCATGACGATCAAGTGGCCGCTGTCTGTTGGCGAAGATAGTGCCAGCATATGCGGATGGAGGGTATCATGTGGTCAGCACAATGAACCCTCCGGCCGTTAATCTCAATTTTCTAGACTGAAGAGGCTAGGTTTTCGTTTAAGTAGCTTCTAATTTGTCCTCACGAGGCTGGATTGACCCCATTTCAGACCCACTGCTTCACAGAAAAATCTGGAAGCGCCGGGGCCCAAACACAGGATCACTGTATCTGTAGACAGGAACTCTATCCAATAAACTAATAATATCAAAGGTGATAGGAACAGATCACATGAAGGTAGATCAAATATGTTCAAGCTTACAAATAACAAGGCTCTTTCTATAAAAAATGGACTGTAGTTTTACTTGTGCACATTTCAAAGGTGTCTTGGAGTTGAAGAAAATGAATCAATTAACAATCAATCACTTTAAAAACAATTTATTTCATCTTTTACAAGATAAAATTTCATTTTATATGAACAAATATAGTTCTATACAAATTATTTACCAACTCTTCAGGAAATTTGGCACCAAGAGAAAGGCACCTTAACAGACCTTCTGACCTTAAGCTAAAGGAAATTGCAGCTCTTTCTGCCGCTTTAAGTTACTATACACAAAACAAGATTCCAAATATGATATTATTCAAGAAAACAAGCAAATCAGAGATGCCACAAAAAAAAGATTAAAAAAATGTTGGCAATCTAACCTCCCACTTCCATTCTCAAGCTTTTCAAATAATTTGTTCATTGCTCTATTTACTAATCTATAGTTGATCACGCCTGATGATTTTTACAACTTTTCTTATGCATACTACAAATGGATTAGTCTTAGTACACATGTTTACTAAGTAACATTTAGCGGTTAATGTGAATAAACCACTTCAAATAAATTCAATATAATTGATATTAATGTTTGTAAAAATCTTGTTTTGTGTGAGAAGGGATTTAGCAGAATGTTTGACAGTAATATTTACTGTCAAAAATATCCTGCTAAGCTTCAGTAAGATTATTTCCATTTTAATACAGTGTATCTTAATTTATCAACAAATTTACAAATACTTTTCTAATTTTTTAATGTAGTTCACAGAAGCAAAATGGTATAAATGTCGCAATTCATCGTTTTCGTCAATCCCAATTCTTAAATTCTGATTACTCAACATTTACAATCACAATCCTTTTCAATGCATACAACATCGCATTAAAAGTATATTTTTTTATTTAAATACTGTAATACCTAAAAATTAAGACGGTAAAAAAAACGCAACTAAACATAACGCCCATGTTCATATTCATAACACAAAGAGTCAAGTCTAGTACATTCACTATTTATCAGTATTTAGCGGTCATCTCTAAACCAAGCTGTTGAGAAGGAGAAGGGGGGAGGGGGGGCAGGGAAATGGTGAGCAGAGCACTAAGGTTTATATGGTGTTTTTAGGTGCACACCATTCCCCTTAAGATGGAATTTATTGTTTTTACCAATTTTTTAGCCGAAAAAAGCATTTTACTAACAGACTTCCAGTACTGAAATACAACTCTTATTTAGAAATATCCAATATTTTACTTGCCACTAATCAAGGTATCTGAAGATTATTCATAATCATTAATAAAATGAAGAGTTTCTTTGTCATGAGCAGTGCACGATATCTATCACAGGCAGAGAGCTGAAATTTAAATATTGTTAGCCTCTGCACACATATATGTGCATCTCAAAGCTAGAATTTTTTTTTTTAATTTATTGAAAATTGAGCTGAAGAAATAAAATTAAAAATAGATTCTTTCGTCTGTTTGAAGCAAACAAAAGTGTTACCCTGAGAAAAGCCAGTGACTTCTGCTAGCATTATAAAAATTAAAAATATATTACTCCACACTGTAGTAAAATGGACTATGTAGCTTTGGTCTTAATGGTAACCCATTCCACAATATATTATTTTTTTACCAAATTCTGTATAAGGAAAGCTTGGTAGCCAAAAAAATAAAATAAAACATATACAAAAATGTATTATCATCTATTACATTTCAATAAGAAAATATTACAATTTTAATCTTACATCACAGAGTGTAATACTTCATGAAAAATAACAAATGAAACAATTAAACAAATAGTTAAGTATATATTCGGGTAGAATCTACACAGGTGGAATGGAATATTTAATCATACATGATTAGTTATTATTTTATAATATATCTATGTTTGCAATAAACTTTCAATATAAGGCAAACTATAATAGTGTCCTATTTAAAATGATAAGTAAAATAAAAGGGCATATTTGTTTTGCTACCCAGATATCTAATATTAGGTATTTAATTCGATTTAATTAAATGGTAAATTAATGGGCGGGGTTTGGTTTCAGGCTTATCCTAATATATTAGGATAAACAACTAGTATGAATCATACAAACTCTAAAAAAAATCATATTTTGTTTTTAGAATATTCAATCTGATTTTTTTTTTAATTCTTCGAATCTAAAATATCCTCAAAGATTCAAAGGCCTTATTTCAAACCGTAATACTATTGGTCATCAACCACAACAAATGGCATAGTGATAAAACTATAAAATTTGTTTATCTATTAAAAAAACAAAACTTTTGAATCCAGGATGTTTCTAATTGGCATTGCATAGCATCATGGATTAAATGACATTTCTTCGTCAATGCGAATTTGATGCATCACTCAAGTAGATTATTCTCTCTATTTTTAAGAGACTCGTAGATCAAGCTGTAGGTGTTTATTACATTTTGATTAAATTAACTTAGTTTATTTAAACACTCAAAAGTAATAAATAATTACTATTGCACATGTGTACAAGACAACATTGTATGGATCACTCAACACAAGACATTTACTTTAAAGTCTCTTGAACAAAATGTGTTAAATAATACTATTGAAACACAAATAATCACAAAGTAAATGAAGTATCATTTTTACTATAAGACCACAAACAGTTTGTGAGAGATAAAGGACAATTGTTATTTAAAGTCGCTTTCTAGGACGCACCTTTTAACTTTATCTACTTGATTCATATGCATCACAAATAGATACATAATTGTTGTCCACAGGATTAGTCCTGATGCTGAAATCAAAGCCAATTTAGTGAAAAGTGGCAATCTGACTATCAGAATTGAAACTGGGACTTTTGGTTTTACGAGCTAATGCTATATCAATGAGCATTTCTGGTTTGACTTGTTTCCATGGTCACTTTTCAATAGCTGTAAGGTATAATTACCCGCTTAGGTGGCCGCATGGTCTAATGTGCTACTCTCGCAGTAAGCTAGACAGCTGATGACAGAGAGATCGAGGTTCGAGTCTCAGTCGGGTGTACTTAGGATGGTTTTTCCACGCTTCCTACACACAAATGCGGACACTCTATAACCTTCTAAATCCCTAAACTCATGATCGTAATTAGTACATAAGCGTATAACCTGAACGGGTAGTAATACGCGATGTTAAAAAAAAAAGTATAATTGTATCTAATGAATAATGTAGAATCAAAAAATCACACACACAAAAAAAGAATATAGAAGTAATAATTAAAAGGTCAAACACAACTTAAGGTTAACAATGATAAGATAAACAAGTCGGGAGTTTGTGATCCTGGAGGTTATAATTCGACCCACATTCATGCATATCAGGCACAGTTTTTCCTGCAATGAGATTTCCCATCCTTTCTACAAATGAATACTGGTTCATATATATATTTAACTTTCTCTTACTAAGAAGTAAGAAGTTTCTTTGGTTTTTAGAGATATATAATAGATACTGGCACTGAGAAATTAAAATGAGGTGAATGGTGGAAGAAGAAGAGGACAGCAGGAAGAGTTGTTCTGTAGGCGTGTAAAAGGCCTGCTAAGGAGAAGAGAAATGACCTTGAACGGTAAGGAAATGTTGTACAGGGAGTACTTTGTACCCATAGTCGCATATGCAGCAGATACATGAACAGTGGAGGTCAAGGGAATGAAGTTTGTGAGGAGCTGTCATGAGGAGAAACAGGATTAGGGTCAAAGTTATCCAGGCAACAGAATGATGGATATGAAGTATGTAGGAAAAAGAAAGCAAATGAGGAAAAGATAACAGAAAGTGTACAAGTGAACGAAAAGGAATGAAAGTGATTAAAGGAAGAACGGTGTGAAGAAAGAGGAATATAGAGGCTTTTTACTAAAATCACCCAGCCACAGGCCGTAAACAGTTGATAATGAGTATGAGATGTTAAATTTATTATTACACTGAACTAAATTATTTGGATCAAGATAGTTTTGAATGAAAATATTTTGATGGTTAAAATAAATATTGCTTAAGCCATTATATCAAAAATGCACCTATTACCATAAAAAATAAATAATAGGCTGCATCACAGAGACTTTCTCGCCATTTTACCTAAAAGGGAGATATTTACTCAAAACTAGTAAGATATGTGAAACAAATTATTATAAGATTTTGCAGAAACATTCCAGCAAATAGCAAAATTGAAGTATAAAGCATGATAAACAAATATATATAGAAATAAATGGTAAGGAATTCCGCACAGACTTTCTCGCTCTATTGTTTGGAAATGGAGATATTTACTCAAAACTAGTGATATATGTGAAACGAAATAATATATACTAATAAATCCAAGCATAAATTGCACTATACTAATGTAAAAAACAATTTTAATTCCTGGTTTTAAATTTTATAATTTTGTTTTTAAAGAATTAATGTCCTCGTTTGTATACTTAGACCGATAAAAAAGATCAATGTTGGGTCCACAAGGGTCAACACTTCGTATTAAAATTTCAACTTCTGGTTAAAATTTTTTGACATTTTAATAGGTGTTGCAAATCTTCATGCCATCGCTTTGCTATTAAATTCCTCATTTATAAATTTTGACCAATAAAAAATTTAAATATTTACTATTGAGTCTAAAATGAAGGAGATAGATCATTGTTGTACAAACATTTCTCCTAAGAGGTTTAAGGAAAAACAACATAAACTTTTAGACTTACTTATATTTAATTACTCTATGGCATTGGAGAATTATTGCGTTAAAACTTAAGTAGTATTTATTTATAACAAAATCTCACAAAATTGTATAAATATATTTGCCAATATCTCAAAAACTGTTGGATTTATAAAAATATATTTCATATAAAAGTTTTTTATTTTTAATAGTAGGCTACTACAATTTTGCAATGATAAGTTATTTAGTATCTTAAATAGTTGCGGAGATATGGAAGTTTCTGCTTCTGTAAAGTACCATAAAATTCATTTTCATGGCAAAATGAAAATAGCCAGTTTATTTATAGTCTTAATCAAATCAAATTGTTAAGAGTCAATTTTGAAAAAATTGATTTTTTCTCTTTTCGCCCTTTATTACTACTCTTATTTTAAGTTTCAACAGACACACATACTGATGGCATTGCAAAGACCACTTTTTAGGGTTTGGGGGGAGGGGCGGATCTTGATACGTCAACATCCATCAACATTTTAGGTTAGATTTTCTTTTGCAGTCGCAATACTTTTACCTTTTGTGTTCGAAAAGTTAAATATATATATTTACGTATAGCTTGAAAGTTATTGGTTTTATAAAAGTATGCTTCTTATAAAATATTTGTATTATAAAGAGACCTACATATTTGTTACGATAAGTAATTACATATCTCAAATAGTTTAGGAGACATTATAAAAAAAGATAATTTATGCATCAGACCAGAGCCCTTAAAGTCATTTTGCCGAAATATTGAGATTAACCATTTTGTTTGGAATATTTATAAATGTTTAGAAATGAAATTTAATCAAAATCGTTAAAGTCAATTTTGAGAAAATCTATATATTCTCTTTTTGCCCTTTAGTAAACTACCCTTAATTTTAGGGGTAGATATTCAATTCCAAAAACACCCCAATGCAACCCTATCGAAACCCTAAATACCAAGTTTTAGCCCGACCGATAAAATAGTTTAGGATCTAGTTGGAGGTACAGAGAGACAGACAGTCGGAAAGTCAAAAACAATTTTTTTTTATTCAAGGGATCATGAAACGTCAAGATTCATCAAAATCTTGAGTTTGATTTTTTTGACGATCACATTACTTTCTCTACCTGAAGAGAGCGAGAAAGTAAACACAAAGTTAAAATTCTTAAAATAAATCAGGGGAAAAAATGTTTCACTATACCTTAAACATTTAGTAAAAATTCTCTTGAAATGTTTTAAATGCTAAAGATTAAGTTTTCCAACTAATTTCTTATACAATAGTTAGAGAATCAATGCTACCAACTTGTCAAACTGAAGGTGAGCTAGATGTTCAGTCTGCTTTAGTCTTCTAAGTAGTTTGGCTGTAGCCAGTGAAATCTCATTTGTGAATGTATTTGTTGTGTTTTATGTTTATTCCACCAGCCAACTTTAGGAAATTAAGTAAAGCTGTTCTATAATAATAATTATTATTATTAGTTAGGAGTGTGCGAAGTGTACATTTTCTAATTGAAGCAAAACTAGATCTAATAGTAAGAAATATTACCAAAGTTTAATCAAAACTGGAGTTTAAAAAAAATGTTTTATGGGAATTTTGTGTATATTAATATACATGTATATAATACATATTTTAAATAAAATTCTTATTTATTTAGTAAGAAGTAATAAATGATAAGATTATATCTTCTTGGTTATTATTTTTTTATTCCCTTCTTTTTATTTTATATAAGTTTTAGTCTTCTATGCTACTTTCCTAAAGTATAAATTAAATAAATCATATTTATTACAAATAAGACCTGAAGATATTGTAACAACACCGAAACATGTCATCATAGAAGACTAAACTTATATAAAATAAGAAGGGAATCAAAATAATAACCAAGAAAATATAACCTTATCATATTAATTTAGTTTTAGATAGTTAATATCACTTAAAGGTTTTATAACAAAATCATCATATTTTAACCTAACCTGATGAATTAAGAAAATATCATAAAATTGTATTCAATCACAGTATTAGACAAAATATAGTACAGCCTCAGCCTTACAAATAAGAAGATTCTAAAATTTTGACACAGATTTATTTTAGCTTTATGTAACTTCTTCTTCTTTGCTTGTTAACTAGAGACACCGAGGAAGACTTTTTCAACACTATCATACACAATTATTTTTTTAAAAATAATAGTAACACAGCACCAACAAGTTAACACTGGCCTACTGAATTATCGATCAATGACACTGAAGTGTGGAAATTTTCTTTTTCTCTGTATCTCCATTTTGACATTCAGCTTATTACTAAACGCACACAATAAGTACAGTTCTAGCATGATACAAAATAGATTTTTGTAGAAATCTGTCTTAACATTTTTCATGGCAAAATGTTAGGCTGAGCATTTAATACAAGTTGAGTTTTTAGAAGGACATTTTCAGGATAAAAACACACACTTAATTCAAACCAATATGGTGCTGGAAATTTTTGTTGTATAAATATTAATTTCGAATTTGTAATTTGTATAAAAACACAAAACCCTACATATTGAAAATAAATGGTATTTTTAGCTTCGCACACCCTAACAACAATCGTGTATGAATATAGTTGTGACCTTACGAATGTTGACATTTGTAAATTTTTTGTTACATATAGTAAAAATCTTACATATCTTTTACAGTAACCTCTTTGGTGATCGATTCAATTTTCTCCTGAAATGATAAATATATACAAATAAGCAAAGGCATTATATTCAATGTTTAAATAAGTAGAAAGTCAAAATTTAACGATAAAAACATGACAATTTATTATGCTACTAGAAATATGAGTTTAAAACAGTTATATTTGTTTTTGATACATGGAAGGTGATAAAAATAAGAAAAATAAACTACTAAGTAAAAATTGAGTGAAGATATCCCAACTAAAGAAAAAGGGGAAAATGTGGGTAAAATCTAATCTAATCCTTTTCTTCTGAAGTGTAAGTTGTCACACATACACATTTAAAACACAAATAAAGTTTCAATATCTAGACATTATATAACCTTTATCAAACAAAATGAATGGAAAAAAAGTGAATCTTTGTATTATAAAAGAAAGAATCAAAGAAGAAAATGCCACCTTTGTGCGATAAATTTCTACCCACCATTTTCCTTTTTAGGTAGAATTTCTTCACCCAATTTTCATCCATTAATTTATTTTTCTCTTTTTTTCCTCAATTTCCATGCATTATAATGTGATTAAACCATTGAGCCACATTGTTAGAAATACATTAGAATGGAGATGAAAGAGCCAGGGTATAATGAGGTAGACTGGATGAAACTATCCCTAGATAGAACTAGGTGGAGAACTTATGTAAGTGCGGCAATGAACTTTAGAGTTCCTAGTGCCATAGAACAAGAAATTATGTAAGTGCGGCAATGAACTTTAGAGTTCCTAGTGCCATAGAACAAGTAAGAAATTTGTTTGGCCCAAATGCAAGAACGAGGCCGAGTAAAATCAAAAGGTGACATTGAGTCAAAGGCGAGTTGATTTCCTATCTACTTGCTGCAAATCATCTACTCCTCTGTACCTTCTGTTTTGCTAAGCCTCATTCGTGTACACAGGGCTATGTTTAAGAGAATAAATAAATAATTATTTAAACAAAAGTCAAATACATCTTCACAAGTCTATTAGAGGTGTTCATATAATGTCCTGAGGTCCACAAGAACAAGCTAAATTCAATTAGAAATTTTGTTTCCAATAATTGTGCTTAAGAAAACATCAACATATTTAGGAGTTTTATCTTGTACTAATTTATCTCTTCAAATTAACATATATATAATATTTGGAAGAAGGTAGAGGAAATGTGGATAAAAACATGTAATAGGAACAAACACATTTATATTTACAGTAGTCTCTCGATAATGCGACCTTCAGTTATAAGACATATCCTCATGACAGGCAATTTACATTGTTGAGCACTATCCGCATGTAGGTGTGTGCAAAAGCCAATTTTATAAATGTGAAACGAAGTTTAAAACTTGTACAGAAAAGTCCAAGTCAAAATCTAAGTCAAAGATACCTAGAATTTTTGTTGTCACTTAACGCTACTTTTAATTTTTAACTCAACCAGTATGTACATCTAGGTCAAAAGAAATATGAACAGAAAAAGTCAAAGCCCACCATATTCATATGCTGACATATATGAATTTATTTATGTTTAAGAAAACAAAATAAACACAACCTAAATTATAATATTGCACTTGCATTAGTTATTATTTGGCTTTAAGCTTTATAAAAACAAATAATATCAAATCAACATCTAATAAGAAACTCTTTAAAATACCCACACATATTAAAAAAACTACTACACATAAGAGTTGAAGAAAAAATAATTGTTTATAAAGTTGGCATGATAAGCTTAGCAAATTATATATATATATAATATTTATTTAAATCATGGCATTGAGAAAATTATTTTGCAAACTTTAGATATGTGAAGGTTATTGTAGATGTCAAAGTCAAAGCCGAAGGAGATTTGACCTTCAACTTTTCGAAGCTTCGCACACCATTATCCATATGCATATTATTTTCCCACTACCATCGTTTCTTTGTCAGTGAGTTGGTCAAATACCTTCGTGGTTGTAATTCTGTTCGCCTGCCTTAGTGAATGTTGACACTGTACTTGTCCATACTGTGAGTGAGTTTTACATTTTACCACTAATATAATTTTATTGTGTGAGAAATATTGCAAATGATTATGATTATTATTAATTATGATGATTATCATCATCAGTGTCATTATTATTATTATTATTATTATTATTATTATTACTGTATGTTCAAAAAATAGACAGTCAGGTAGGAGATTAGTGAACGACGATGTATTTAATAATGGTGACAAACGTCATAATTGTGATTCAACAAGATAATGACATTGACAAAATTGTGTAATTATTTGTATATTATCTAGATCAAATGTGTTAATATAAGTTACAAAATACTGATGGACGACACCCCTAACAAACTG
The DNA here is from genome assembly GCA_902141385.1 of Timema californicum. Lineage (NCBI taxonomy): Eukaryota > Metazoa > Arthropoda > Insecta > Phasmatodea > Timematidae > Timema > Timema californicum. Next base: position 29,318 of record CABFOW010006705.1, read on the forward strand.
TTAACTGATACAAATTTTAATATAAACACAAGAAAACATAAAACCCTAGAGAATTTTCAAAACAACTTTTAAAACTCAAATAATAATAGCTTGAATGTGATAGCGTGGAATATCAGATCTCTAAAAAAGAATTGGAGTGAAATTTATTTTTTGTTAAGTACGGTAGCTAATTATTTTGATATTATCATACTTACTGAAACGTGGATAACAAACGAACAAGTAAATCTTTATAACATAGGAGGATATATATAACTCTTATAATTATTGTATGGAGAAAACCCGAGGCGGTGGAGTAAGTTTATTCGTAAAGAGCGCACACAGCTTCCATTTAAACCCACAAAATACAAAACACTTTGAAAGCATTCAAGGGACACTGATAACAAATCAAAATAAA
>CABFOW010006706.1:0-20478 GCA_902141385.1 Timema californicum
TAATAAAACAAAAGTCAAAGAAGACATTAAAGAACATTTAGAAGGCACTGCCCATCTTCTTGCAGGTCAAGGCTCATCTACTGAAATGCTCTATTGAGTGGATGGAATTACTCAAGTCCCAACACTTTCACAAACAGTTTTTAATGAAAATTTGAAGAAAGATAAATGGGTAGTCTCCTGTATAGCTTAGTATTAAAACATAAAAAACTAAATTATTATATGGGTTAGAGTTATCAAAATTTTTTAACTTCAGATAATTGGAATTGTGATATTTAGAGCTAGCAGATAATATCATGTGGGTACATGTTCATCTTTAAAGTGCAGATTCTTTAACTTTTTGAGGTTTTCCAGACAAAAATTTATTTTAGTTTTAATAATATTTTACCCATTTATATAACTGTAAACTACTTAGTATAAATGGACCATCAATGGCCAACATTATTGAACTAATATAATTTATTTGCGGCCTGTACTGATGAGTATGTTGACAACGGTGTCAGCCTCATCTCTGGTTTCCTGGGGATGGGGAGGTCGAGGCTCAACCCGCAACCGAGAGTAATGAAGAAAAATGTGTGTTAATTTCCTTCAAATTATCTTTCTCCATCCCTACAAAACACTCAAAAACTAAATAGTTGGTAGTGTTCGACTTTACTATAAATGTTATCAATTGTTTGTATAAACAATGAATACGAGGAAGTAATGTATTTGATATTCACAGTTGTGAGTCTCACAAACACAAAGCATTTCAAATGTTAGTCTTAGTTTAACAACTTAAAATTTTGTCTATAGCATGTGTTACATTATTTTGAATAAACTATTTACTGTTAAAAATCAATATCAATATTAAAAACATGTAAAAGTGAATAGCAACATAATCACATACTGAGTATTATAGATGAACACAATAAAAGGATTCAATAATCAATGTTTTCAAAATAGAAAGATTTGATAATCTTAGCAAGGAATGAGTCTAACAGATTAAATCACTGTTGCTTTTCTATTTTTGTTCATTATTCCTGCAAGCAAATGTTTAACAATGTAGTCCAATGGCTTAGTAATTTTATAATAATGGAACTTGATAAAAATAAGAAAAAGGAAAAACAAACTAATAGGTGTAAATTTAAATTTAATGAAAAAAGCTTTTTTTTACGCTTATAAGGTTATTTTTCTTTTTATAAATTCCTATTACTATAAAATTACCCTGCAATCAAATGTAATGAAATACTTGTGCGGATATTATCTGGTGAATGTGATCGTGACTTGCAATTCAATCTAAACCTAAAAAGAGTTTGCACACATGTGCATATGTTAAGGTAAAGAAAATAATCAAAGCAGCATAATGTGGCCAAGGTAGTTTATTAGTTTATTTGACCTCAATTGTCGTTTTCAATATTAAAGAGGAGTTAAAGACGGCCCTGAAGAATTAGACTTTGAATGCAAAGTAGACACTGATATTGATTAATTTTTCCTGATTTTTTTCTCAGTTCTCAATTCCCTGACTATTCCAGGTTTTCTCTATCTGTGGCCACACCGTCTTTCATTTACACTTTTTTACTATTATTTTAACACCCTACTATTTTTTCCTTTGACTACACTTATAACTCAGAGAGGTCAGTACTCTGCCTGGTCGTGTGCCATATGATGACGAAAAATCATTGACAAAACTAAGGGTGCAACAACCCGCTTTGGTGGGCACGTGGTCTAACGTGCTACTCTCACAGTAAACTAAACTGCCAATGATGGGGAGATCAAGGTTTGAATCTCGATCAGGTGTACTGAGGATGGTTTTTCTAAAATGGTTTTCCACTCTCCCTCCAGGAAAATGTGGGTACACTTTCTCTAAATATAGCCTTCCTAATCACTAAAGCCATAAGTGTAATTAAAACATAGCTTATAGCCCGAACAGGTAGTAAGACGTGGTGCTAAGAAAAAAAAGAAGATTGTAACCAAAGTTTCTTAGAGGTGGTTGGATATGGTCTGAAGCACAGAAACTCAACTAGCATGACTACCACACCTGAGATTTTTATCACTTTTCATATTATCTTGAATAGTTAAAATTAGTAAAATAAGTTTTATTCCAGATAGTGTGACTTTCTTGACAAAAAAATTAACAATATTATATAACTGTACAAACAATTTCTCTTCACATAATGTATCATTTTAATAAGATTCATAAATATTTCATATGTTTGCAGCAAAGTAGAAGACAACATCTCACTTATGAAAAATGTATTTTTTGCTCATTGAAATCACAAAGTAACCTGGAAACAAACAAAAAACAGCAAAAAGTGAACTATGTTGCTAAAGAAAACATTATTTTGAAAACTGTTCTCAAGAATTGAACAAAACAAGAAACCCATAAACTTACACAAAACTGACAATATTACCATTCCACAACCAAACCCAAGCAGTATAAGATACTAGACTTGTTTTGCATTTGGTCACTGATGACAGAGAAGTCAGGTTATGAAGAGTGGCTGGGATATATACTAAGCTACCCTTCTCGTTCTTTCTTGGATAAGCAAATAAAAGGCCTTGTGTTAAACACAAAAATATTATTAATAGTTTATCTTGTTATGAAGCTTCTCTGTTTTTTTGGGAAAAAGAAGCATATTATAACTTTACCAAGACATATTATACTTATATGTATAAGAACTAAAGCAATGTTTCTCAAACTGTGGTTCGTGACTGTGTGTCAGGTGGTCTGCAGATAGGACCATATGAAACAAATAAATATTATGTCAAAGAATTAAAGAGTATATGATTGGCAGGCTAAGTCCACTAAGTAGTATTAAATGTGAACTGTACATAGTCAAATAAAAATACTGTTTTTTATGGCTTGATTAACATGTACATCAATAGAATTTCTGGCTTTAGCAAGGAGTAAGGTAAAGTGTATATTAAGATCAGTTGACTGTATGTGGATCTAGCTAATGGTCCGCTACGGGAAAAAGTTTGAGAAACAATGGACTAGAACAACGGTTCTCAAAGGGTGTGCCACGAAATTCTCAATGTTATGTTAGTGTTGATAAAAAAAATTCAATAAATATTTAAAAAGAAATAAAAAGAATATGCTCGAAAACTTGGATAGGTCTACTTGATCGAATGAAGAATTAATCACACATTTCCTGTTTAGCTGACCAAAGTCTGTGCATGAGCATGGTTGAGTCTCAGTTGTGTCGCCAACTTGCACTTTCAGTGTGCCGCAAAGACTCACTAGACAAAAATAGTGTGCCATAAACAAGCAAAAAAGTTGAGCCAATGAACTAGAGTAACATAATTTTACCAAGCAAAGGTTTAAATAAATCTACACATGTACGCATAAAATGGTTGAAATCAAGGGAGAAGTGTGAGAAACACTCACTCATTCACTTTTTTTAAACACTAAAACATACTTACTCATTCAAAAATCTAGCATAGCTTAACTTATTTATTGTTTCATTGTCTCCTTTAAAGCATTAAAGCTACCATGACGTTAAGTCTTACGTAATGTGTCTATTATGTTTCAAACTGACTGTTATTAGGATAAATTTTGTGCATGCATTTCAAATACTCAAGCTTATTTTCACCCACAAGAGTTTGCCATTGTAAACATCATTAAGGCACTATCCCCCCCAATATTATGGGCTTCCAAGCTACTTTCAAAACCTGGTGCAGGATATATGTGAAAATGTATCCAGGCAGAATATAAGTAGCTCAGAGTACACTTTAAGGCTCTAGACACTAATAAGTGCTAAGTTCATGAAATAACAACTAAACTAAACAAATATAAGAAAATCATGTTGACACTCACGTTAAGAAATCATCGATGTCCATTGTCCTGGCTCTCCTCGTCTCCCAGTTTCCTTTCTTAAGTACAACTCCAACAGTTTGCTTTATGTCGAAATCTTCAGGCACACTCTGTGTATACAATATTTAACAATAGCATGGCATTTCTGGGCCCATTTGGAAGAACAAAGCTGAGAGAATTTGGAGATGGAGTGGAGTAGAAGTTAAATAAGGGAGTCCAATACATCAGGAGCATAGCTGTGCCTCGGGACTCAAACCAAAGAGTGGATTTCTGTACAATTCTTTCTATTATATCATTTCTTGGAAATACGGCCATCTTGCACTCGTCCAAGCAAACTACTCCACCTCCTGTTTTGCTCAGCTTCTTTCTTAAATAATAATGGGCCTATTCTTTCAAAATATGTACCTATTTTAGTTCAAGAAATATTAACAAACAAAATTATTATTTTAATTGATTATCTATGTAAAAGCTCTTTTCACTATGAGGTACAGTACATATTAATATAAGAACAAGGAAGAAGGTACAGGAAAGAAGAATAGGAACAAACACAATATGGTTTTCAAGGGGTATCCATTGCCTCTTTAACCAGTGGTTGCAGTGTCAAGTGTTAATTGGTCCTTTTTTCAATATAATGGCCATATCTTATTAGTTATTTATTTTGTTCCATTTACCTTTTTTTATAACTTCTTTGAAAATAGTAATTTTAATACTTTTCAAACTAGGTGACCAAATAGTTGATGAATAACTTAAGCTTGAAAATATTAATCAAATCAGAAGATATAAAGGCATGAGATAATGTAACTAAAATTACCTTTGCCATTCTGACAACCTCGAACAAGTGACTAGCTACCATAATTTATAGTAAGAAAATGTGCGAGTGTATGGTTAGTACCATTTAAAAGATGATCAAATAAAATCTATAACTTACAATGTTCATGAGTGAGCAGAAAATACTGTGATTTCTTTTAAGAATATCTAAAACCAATGATTGTTTGAAAGCCGCTCCAAGGGTTTTATTCTTGCGGTTGAAAGCAATCCGAGTCAGGCCGTCCCACTCTTTAAAGTTAACAGGTGGCGGTGGATTGCGCGGTTCTATCCGCACAACACTGGACTCGACTTTTGGAGGGGGCCTGAAGTTGTTCTTGCCAACCTAAAAATAGATATATATTTTGATTAGAATAAATTATTATATTAATATTAGGGTATTTCACTTTAGCAAGTTTGGTGGAGAAAAGCCACAAGGGAGACAAATGAAGTGATGGGAGGAAGAATGGTGTAAGAAAGGAGAGAGACAAAGAAAGGCCTTTTACTAAACTTTGACCCAGCCACTAACTCAAAAATGATAATGATGTTGACTATAGCCAGTACTGGCCAGCTGATATTTGTTTAAATATGAGTTCTATTTGTAGTGAATTCTGAATCACCATAACCCCCATACTTTTGCATCATGCAAATACACTATATATATATATATATATATATATATATAATATCTTTACAGAAATTAAAGCAAGTTTCTTTGAGGTGGTCGGTTACTCAATGTTTGAGGCAAAAATATAGAGCCCATGTCCAAGAGTGTTAGTATATGGAATTAATTTAATTTGAATATTTACTTGGTAATGTACTTATATTTTTAACTACACATTTTAGAAAATTGTTTTATTACACTCACAAGAGAATTAAATTAATTGAGTGTATCAATTAATTATATTATTGTCAACCATCCAATAAACCAAATCTAAGTATATTAAATGTTCAAAAAATATTGTACTACTCACATAAATATATAGTTATTGGGTTAGCTATCTTACTATCCACCAGCGCCATCCACAACTTAATTTAACTAATTTAGTATAGTAAGTCATCAACGTAAGCAGTTAATTTGTTCTGAAGGTTTCCACGCAAGTTGAAAACTATAAGTCAAATAGGCCTAGTGTTTAAATATGATTTACTTTTGGCCTATATGTTTGTTTCAAAGGATAATTAAAGCAAAACAGTTTCTGCTTATGAAAATAAATATTTAAGAAGATGAAACTTTATTCAAACAAAATGAGATGACAATACAGTATCAGCTGTGTTTCAGCTTACTAGGAGCACCATCCAATATGTTTAAAGTGGTTCTTGATGGATGGGGTTGCTAGTTATATATAAGTCAAAGTACCAGAACATACTCCACAAATATGCATGACTCGAATCCATATAACTCAAAGACTTACAGTACACAGAGTGAAGAGGATGAGTTCTAATTTACTGTCCTAACATTAAACTATGGAAAGGACGAACTGCAACTGGGCAAGATTTAAACCTCGGGCTTCCAAATCATAGTCAAGCACATTTTGCTGAGATAATTGTGAAAGGAGGCTATCTGTAAATTTAATGTGAATGAATGAGCCACTGAATTAATTCTCACCTTCATCAAGAGGTCAACTCTTGCTAAAAGTTGAGTGTTTATGGAAAGCCTGCAATACATCTTGTCTCCTGGTTTGGCCACAAGTCTTTGAGCAAACTCTCTTTGAAACATAAGCACTGCACAGCGAAAAAATGGTCTATGTAATAATAACTTGAAGACCAGAGGTGATGATATTTGATAAGGGATGTTAGCAACACAAATATCAAAAAATGGTAGATCCGTTTTAAGAATATCACCAATCATTATCTGCAATTTGGATTGAAAGTGAGTACCTTGCACTCGTTTTTGGAGTTCTGCTACTAATCTGTAAATAATAAAATTATCTTTATTCTATTTAAATAATGAAAAGTAGTCAATGTATTTATACATAACATACACACCTATACATAAACACTACATATATATGCATAATTATATGAGTCTATTCAGAAAGAAAGAAAATACCAATAGTAAATTAACCAAGCTTAGAAGTCCTCAATATCTTGTAATCTACTTTTTTTAAATTAGTATGTTTGACACGAGGATTACTTGCACAGCTTAATTTAAGGGCTAAAGATACACTAAGGAAAATAGTTTGGAGGAATAAAATCCAAACTAGCATATTGGGAACACAGGAAAAACCACATCGATAAATCATATGTGGATAACGACCCACAATTATACATGACCAAGATGCAAACCCAAACATTCCTGTAAATGGTGATACAGTAAAACTCAAGTCTACCGCTTTAGACAATGCTGCCACCAGCACAATAGTTTTTCAATTAAATATTTACTTATATTTAGTAGTTAGGCCTACATAATTTAGTTTTCACAAAAATATTTTAGATATTTCGTGAAATCTAAAATAGTCATTAAATCAATATTCATGTATAGTAGCTGACACTTTTAGAAGAAATTTACTTTTCATCCAGGATGGTAAAGGAGTTAAATGAAGAAAATAATGAATGAATACACCAAGAGATAGACAAAATTACTTTAAATGCAATTAGTTTAATAAAACTTTCAAATAGGAATATTTACATTTTTTAAATGAAATATAATGTTACTATGACACTGTACCAGTAGCAGACAGTCACATTTTGCTCATGTACCGGTAGTTGACATGTAGTGATCCAATAACTGACACATTCATATTTATTTGCTTGTGTAGGATATTGTTTATACATGATAATTTTAAACATAGATATCATGAATTGCTGTAGTTTGCTTTAAAGAATTAAGTAATTACATTCATTGATTCTTTTTATATCACTTGCAATAAAATAAAGGTAGTTTAGGCTACTGTTCGGCAATCAAAATATATGTTATTAAATATACAAATACATTTTTGTGTGCATAAACTAAAGTAAGGGTAGGCCTACTAATTTTATGAGCAAATGTTTTTTACATCTACTATTTGTTCAACTGTACCTACCTAACTTAATATATCTATGTTTAGATAAGATAGGCCCTACTTTTCAAATACATCAGACACTGGGTGGTCAAGAACATATTTAACTCGCTCACTAGCTACTTTTAACTGTGATGTGTCCAAAATGGCTAAAATTTGAGATAATTTGACAAAAGAGATGTCATGATCATTATCAACAAAAGAGTTTTTGCACTTATCAGTGCAATTCAAAGCCATCACACTTATCTCTTCATGTTCTTCTTCAGGTGGTCTTTGTATAATGCAAACATATCTGTATTTTAATGAGTTAAGTTTACCTCCAATGAACTCGATTAAAACAAACGTACCTTGTTTCGATTTGCGAGGAACAACCTGTTGAAGTTTAAATTGCACAATCTTCAGTCTCTTCTAAAAAAGAATTACTGGTTCCAACAAATTCTACTTCTTCATCAGGACTTTCACTTTCAGAGTAGGCATTATGGGTGGCCTTACATTTTTTCAGTTTCTTTTGTTTTTGTTTTTCAAATTTTTGACTTTTTTTTTTCTTCCTTTTCCATTTATTCTTTTCTCTTCTTTTCCTCTAACTTTTTTGAGGGTACTTTTGACAATGAAGATGACACAACCGATAGAACCTTTTATCTTTTTTGAACTTGGTGTTTCTTTATCTTCAGACCAAAACAGTACCCTTTGGAATGGGGATGGTATGGTAGGTAAAGGAGCCCTTGCTTGTACTTTTCCACTAGTTTAAGTTGTAGCCAAAGTAGAATTATCATGGAATGCCGGTAATTTAGAGGTTGATGGAACAGTGGTTACATCAATATGATCATGTCTCAATGGGAATGGGGAAGAAGACGCGGTGTGCTCTTTTGGCATGTTTGATGATTTAGCTTGAGTGTCTGGAAGGTTGACAATTGTAGGCTTGTCATTAGGATTAAACTTATCAAGTTCAGAGTCTTGTATTGATATATGTATATCCTTCCATAAATTATACAAAGATGTTTCTTCTTGTACACCAGTCCACACACCCCCTTCATTATTTTTAATGCCTGTACTTTTATATCACCAATGAAATTATAATTAAAACTGTACGTGTTCATTAGAATTACTTAAATTAGCACACACTGGCCTTGTATCATATGCCATGACAGTAATGTTAGTATCTGTATTTATTTTGTCAAAGTCAAGTGCATTAGAGTCCCATGGAGCAAGCCCAAATTTTCTAAACCCATTACGAAGCACATTTGGTGAAATTCACTCTTTTATTGCTACAATGATGACGCTTAAGCTCTTCACCATGATTGTCAATAAACTAAATGGCTACTTAAATTAAAATGACTAGGCCTAGATATTGGACTCTTTATTGATTCTAAGCCTTGGGTAGACCAATAATTGTCACTACAACAATGAATCTAACTTAGCAATTTTAACAACTGATCCTATATAATAAGTTATCCCTCTTCTAAACAAGAGTTATATTGCTAAACTACAAAGGTAAAACAATTTTGATAACTGAAAACCAATGAACCCATGTCTGACACATTGTTGGATCAATAGATGGCATGGGTGTCAACTATTGGTTCTGGTGGTGGGAGGTGAAAAAAATGTCAATAGGACTGGTTGCCAACATATGGGTATCTATTTTAGATATTCAAGTCCAACATTTAAAAAAATTCCATGCATTAAAGGATGACATGAGTGTCAGCAATTGGGACATCTTTTGTTTTGATAAATGTTCACTAACCTTGGATCAATTTCACACGCTATCACTTTCTTTACTCTTTCCAAGAGTTTCACTGTCATGTTACCCGTGCCGGGTCCAACCTCCAAGCACACATCTGTAGGACGAAGAGCAGACTTGTCTACCATCCCCTGAATTATAAGTGGGTTTTTCAATATATGTTGCCCAAAGTTTTTATTGAATAAAATACCTGTAATGAAAAAAATAAATTCAGTGTGTAGCCAAAATGATCAAAAGTAGTTATGGGAGCTAATAAAGGTTAAGTTTTAAATAATGTCTACTCAGGGTTGCAACTCAAACTCTAGAATAACATTCTACCATAATTTTCTGTTTTCCTGGCAAAAAATAAATACATAGTTTTCTTGATTTTTAAAAGGTCTTTACTAGGGTTGTGAGACTTTGAACTAATGATTATAAATGGAAATGTTTTGTAAAATTTGTGCTGAACAGACCAAATTGTAGCACTTGATCACATATTGCACTAGTAAGCTAAGTATTTCTACCCAATGCCCAGGATGGTATATTATTGGAGTCTTACACATTTCACTATCCTACAACCTTAATTAACTGTGTTTTAAAATACTTTGATTGTTTCAAAATGGGTCTTTGTTAGAAAAAAAAAAATCCTATCCAGTGTATGTTGGGAGACTCTGCCACAAGCCGCCCTTCTTAGGACTCCTCCCCCCCCTCCCCCCCACTTAAAAAAATATTTAGGATTGTTTTATTAAATTATTATGTGTTATATCTCACGACAATTCCATTCCTTTAGTCAGTGAACTTAAACCGTCAATGTGCTAAACAGCCATGGAAATTCTCAACACGCTTAACATGCTATTTTAAGGTTTGACTCAGAAAGTAAATATTACACTTGTGAAGTGTGCAGTGTGCTCAGCCACAAGTAGTTAAATAGTTGTATGTATACAAATGCGCTACACCCAATGGTGGTGGAATCTTGTTTGTGTAGGGGGAGGGAGGTAAGAGTATTTAGCACAAAAAAAAGTTTCTAAGAAATGCCCCCCACCTCTCCATTCCTGTCCCAAAACCAAAGGGGATCTGGGAACACTCTACTGGAAAATGTTTAAAAATTGGATACTCCTTAAAGATATTTAGAATGTCCTTCACCTTAAATGTTTGGAAATTTGGATACCCTTTGAAGATATTTAAAGTGATCCTTGATTGAAAATTTTCTGGAAGTTAGATTCCTCAAAAATCTATTTGGAATGGTCTTCCCCCCCCCCTCCCCCCCAAAAAAATATATTTTGAAATTCGAATGTCCCTATAAGCTATTTATAGTGGTCCTCACCTGGGAATTTTTTTCGCAAATTAAATGCTGCTAGCAGCTATTTGAAGTACTCTTCCTCTGATAAATATTTAAAATTTGACGCCTCTAGAAAATATTTGGAATGGTATTCCCCCATGATTTTGAAAATAAACGTCTAGGTTTATTCCCCTGATGATTTTGAAAATAGGACACTTCTAAACTATTTGGAGTAATCTTTCCCCAGAAATTTTTAAAAATTTGAATGCCCTTAGAAGTTATTCGACATGATCTTTCAATAGCAACTTTTTAAAATATTAAATGCCTCTAGAAATGATTTGAAGTGAACCTTCCCTGGAATTTTTTTTGAAAATTGGATGCCTAGAGAAATTATTTGGCGTTTAATGCAAGGCTAGATTTACGCTTCATAATCGAGAATATCAGAGGGTGGTGAAATAAATCTAGAGGGAATCAATTATTTATTCCAGGGGGAGGAAATGCCTACTGCCCCATGGTTCTACTGCCATTGGCTACACTCACAATCGAAGTAGCAGGATTCTGGTAAGAAGAAACTTTTGTAAAATATAAACATATTTTTTATGGTAAATATCGATTTTATTTTACTAAATTATAAGTATTATTTTAATGAATGATACTAAAATTATAAGTAGGCTTCATTGAAAAACATTGTTGTAATAAACAATTCAAAGCCAAACTCAGTTTCATGGGGAATCCCACTCAATTTAAGCTACTGCCCAATTCTAGAGACTTTAAGCACATGTAAAAGCAGTTCACAGTAACCATATTTATCTTTTATTTACAACAAATCTAGTTCTTGCAAATAAATTACAATTTTTCTTGTTCTATTAAAAACCTTTTGTATCATTTTCCATTGATATAATACTACAAACAGTGGCGGCTTGCGTATAGGCACTGCACAACTGCAGCACCCCCTGTTTCCACATGATAATATTGATATTAGTTAATATAATGAGTCCTTTTTTCTTTATTTTTGTAGTACAATATATATTCCTTAAGCTTAATGTCAGTACTTCAGTAGCCATCCCGCAGTTTATGAAAAAGATACAACAATCTTTGTATGGAACTGTGCGCTTCACAGTGTCAGTGATGTGGTGTTTGACTGTTGTGCACATGCGCACATAGGAGGGGTGTGGGGAGGAAGGCGGGACTGCCAGGTAGAGATAGCACTGTTGCTCTCGCTGTGCCGACTCTGACGTGATGGTGGAAGGAAGTTTTTTTTTTACTCAGTGTGTGTTGTGATTAAAAACCGTGTACCATATTTTTAAAGGTGATAAAGTGTAGAAGAGTGTAAATTAGATTATTATTCTGCTTCTAGCTATTTTATTTGATTCATTTTTTTTTCGGTTCTTTTATTTAACAGAAAGACTAAATGCGCTTGCAGTACTTTCAATGGAGAAAAATTTCCTCAATTGTCATCCAGAGATCAAGGAAAAAATTATTGAACTTTTTGTGCAAATTAAAACAAGAATAATGGATTTCATTTTAAATGAATAGATCAAGCTTGAACTGTAACAATTTAAGTTAAAGTAAGTAAAAAAGTTTGTTTTTTTTGCTAAGATTTTATCAAATACCTGAATAAATTTTCTTTTTATTCATGTTTTCTTCCTTTTACACAACTTTAAAACAAAGGCTAATAATTTTCTGCAGCAGCACCCCCACTGTTTTTATCTACGAGCCACCACTGGCTACAAATTAAACTGTCAAACGGCTGCAATAGAACTAAACTGTAAAATAAGTTAAAAGCCAACAGGAAAAACCCACTAGAATTTGAATATTAAAATGTCAGCTCGATAATTTATAAATATATATTATTATAAGCTATGTACCCACCTAAATGAACCAACAATCAACATCATCAACTGTTTCGTGTCTGTGGCCTGGTAAGTTTAGTAAAATGCCTCCATCTTACCCACCTAAATGAACCAAACCTTTTTAACCTTTCATGCGTCAATTAATTAAAATACTGATAAAATAAACAATTTAATCTTTGTATATTACAGGTAATATAAAGGATCATGGGTTGAAAATAAATAAAAAACAAAGAATCATTGGTCAAAACATGTATGTTCATATGTATGTTTCGCTGTGATTTTGGTGGGTTGTTTAAATGTTTTGAAAATAAAAACATTTGCAAATAATTATAATTTTAATATCAAGTGAGTCTACATATTGTGAATGTAATGATAGTATTAAATTATTCATTGTTTGATAGGAATCGTTCAAGTATTAAGTATGCCCTAGGGTCTAAGCACCTTAGGGGGGAAGGGGTTCAAGCTTTGCTTATTTTGCTGGCAAGGGGGTGGAGGGGGCTGTCAGAACAAAGCTTTCGTAAGACAGAGAAAGATGGGCAAAATAGAAGGAGGGAGCATCACCAGCCGCTTGGACTTTGGGCAGCTTCTGGCCGAAATAAAGATGCTGAATGGCTAAACAAGGAAGAAGTGGAGAAACCTATAGAAGTAAGCCAAAGCTTGAGTGACCTAGCCACTCACTAAATAGAAACATAATATTTGTAAGTGTTGAGACATGGATTCAAGGACCTTGGTCATCAGATTAAATTGAGTTCAGGGTGTTTTTTATAAATATAATATTCATGTACTCACTAATAATACTTTTTTTTATATCTTCAATTAGAAGTAATTAAAATTTTAAACTTTTATAATGTTATATTTTGTTTTAATTTTACCTGTTCAATAAATTTAAATTCAATGTATAGTAGTGTTAGTTGTCAATTATTCAAGCAATTTATAAATTGCATGAATTTTTAATTTTTTATCATTGCTTCTTACTACCTGTTCAGGCTATATACAAAATTGTATGAAAAAAAGAATGGTTATTCCTGTGAACAAATGAAAAAGAGTTGTCGAGTCTTATGTAAGCAAAAGGGGTGAAGGGGATTTGCTTATTTTTGCTTACAAGGGGGAGAGAGGTTAAGAATTGCCAAAAATGTGCTTATGTATTACTTGAACGCTCCTTATTTACGATAAAATAAGGTGTGTTTTATATAATACAGTAACATTTTTGGTATACTATTTCCCCAGTTGGGAAATACATGCTATAAAACTTACTCAGTCAATAAGTTGTTAACATTTCACCCGTTGTCAAAAGTAAAACTCAGAAAATACAAAGAAATAGTTTAACATTGTTCTTTAAGGTTGTAAATCATGATCTTTAACCTTACAAGACAAAATTAAGGTGCTTGAAAACAAAGTACTTATGAAAATATTTGGTCTGTAGAAAATGAAGAGTGAGAGCTACATTCCCATAATATCTATTAACGGGAATAATGCATTATATTACACTCCCATAAAAAATATTTGTTTTGTTAAAATCTATATCTATAATCTTATTATTACTACTATAAAAACCCAATTAAGAGGACAGCTAATCAAATATCAGATTTTGTTAAAATTGATAATTTTGAATATTTATGTATAGACTATCATTAAAATAACACACACTTAAATCCCAAGATAAGCATATAAATATAAATATTGACTTGTGTTGACCTATGTTCTTTGCATTGAAGTTTTAATTCATGATTAGTTGCGGTGTATGATGTCATAATTTTCTAAAGATATTACATTGTTTATTTGATTAATGTTATAAATTACAAACTTTTAATTTATTTTATCAACATTAAAATAAATTTAAATTTATTCAGCATGAAAGGCCAGTTTTTGTTTTCTGGTTTGGAAACTCAATAATAAACAAAATAGCACTTTCACTTTCCAGTTGTTATTTAAATTCTAGGCATATAGTTGTAATATTTTGTATAGTAGTTTTTTAAACAAGATGAAACAACAGTAACATAGTTAATTACTTATTCATTTGCAAGAATTGATTTCACTTCAAAAATTGAAAAATATGGTTGGTTTGTAAGGTTTGTGTGTCTTTATGAAATGATAAATTTTGGGAGACAATATGATCAACCGATATTGGTATACAAATACCATTTCATAGGTGAGTTAATTTGTTTGTTTGTTTAAAAATTACTTGTTTTTTTATAAATTGGTAGGGCCTATTAATCAATTCGCCCTTAAGAGAACGGCGTGATTAGGTACTTGGTACATAAAAATTATTGTAGTTTAGTTAGAAAAAAAAGTATGAGTTTTAGGATGGGTACCGGCTGCGTATTATTTTCCTGATTTCACTTGATACCAAAAATTGCTAGTTAAAATTGCTGCTAAATATTTAAGCTCATTAACCCTACCAAATTATTTGTCCACACCCAACTCTAAACATGTTTTATTTGTATTATCTTATATACCTGACCTTGTTTGGCAACAGCTAGCTGTTGTCTCTTTTTTTCTGTTTTAACTTTAGGCATTGTTCAATGAAACACACTTATAATAATCATAATACTAGCAAAAAAAATGTTTCACTATATTTCACGTGTAAAATAATTGTTTATAAATAATGTATGAACACCACCACCATTGATCAGGTTTTAAAGGTCTAGCCAACTCAAACATGAGAAACTTCTTTTAAACATTGAATAAATGTATCTAGTGCTAGCGATCACAGTTAAAATTAGAAATATATTTTTTATTATAATGATTTTATTTGATGTTTTCAAACACTTAAGTTAGGCTGGGTTTATATGTTCATGCATAATAACCTAGATAATTGTAAAAAGTGTATAGCGTATAGTGCACAATTCATAAAAAAAACATTGATTTATAATTAAACGTACTATAAAACATCTTACTTAAATTGATTGTATTTTATAATAGAACCATACTTAATCTCGTCGTTCCCTTATTGGGTAGGCAAGAAACTGTGCATATAACTTTAAAAACAACAGCCTCGTACTTAATCAATCCTCACTAACATTCTCCACACCTCCCTATCCTTGCATACTCCCTTCATTTCAACAATATCCATAGACTACATCGAGTCATACATGTTTATTTTTATAACTCTTAAAGTTTATCTCTTTTACACGTTCATCTACCACATTTAGCCACGTATTACTGCTATTACATGGTCTACCTCATCCTTTTGTCCACACACTCTACTTTTATATATTTGCTTCGTCACTCGATCCACACTCATACTTTCAACATACTTACCAAAACCAAGAAACAACGAAACACATTGACCTATCATTGATTTTTCAAACCACACGCTCTTAGCACCCATTCATTAGTGACTATGTCCATTCGAGTTTTTCTACATACATTTCTTAGATAGCTCATTCTAACCACCTTCATCTCACTCTTGTGTTTATCCTGACAAACCCACACTTCACATCAATAAAACAAAGTTCGATAATTAATTAAATAAAGTAGCTTAAAACTTAATTACATTTGTTCGACTTACAATCTTTGTGTAGAAGTATTTCGTTCAAACGATCATTTAGGTTATAGGCTTGTAGGAAGTACTAATATATTAGACTACATCAACTTATTTAAAGAAACAAGTCACTAGTTTCGAACTTTGTAATGCTCTTCTGACATTTATTAACACTTCTAATTCATTTAACTAATCACATATTGATGTATCTAGTATATTCAAATTAGTGAACGATGGCAAAATGCCACATTGCCTTGTATGTGTGAAAGAGAAAAGATGATACCCGAATGTTTCTAACTCATCTATACAATGATATGAATACGACAGCTTGAAAATTTCAGCCACAGAGATCCAGTCATGTATATTATTAATACCAATGGCTTGTATACTGGCGTATAGTTGGCTATATCCTCTCCTACATTTTCATTGGCTGACACGTCTCAACTCTCAAGTCCAATGATTATCTATACTACACTCCATGCATAAAGGAGAATTCAAACGTACGCTTAAATTTGAAAGCAGTGCAGTAAATCAGTACCGCTTAGTGGTGCAGCTGTTCACACGCTCGTGTAAAGTTGGTAAGCTTTGTTTACCCATGAAGCATTAAAACGTCAAGCATAAAAACAAAAATATTACAATCAGTACAAGTTACTGTATTTAAAATAAAATTATATATCTTAATTAGTGCCTGGGTTTGATTTTGTCAATAATAAAATTCATGGCTTCCAATAAATTGTCGTTTTTCATTATCACTTTTGAGATACACCTTATGTAGAATGTGCTGTTTTTATAAATAACGCACGCTTGAAAGTTTGCGCATTCATTGGACAGGTTTTCTTTTATGGTTTTCAGTAGAAGCGCTGGAAAAGTTGAAATTATCCCTACTCGAGCAGTGCGGGCTATGCTGGCCACACGGACTTCTTGTGATTGGATTAGAGGTGTCACGTGACCAAATCTCAACACTGCTCGCGTTTTAGAGTGAACATGGGAATTCACAGTAAATTTTAAGAAAAAAGTTAAATTAACTCTATGCATTGTACACTATTCACTATGTATCGATTATAAACGATAGCATTGAAAATAATGTATTGCAACTTCTTGCGCACTATGTGCTATACAGTATACACTATTGGCTATTAGTTACTTACATTATGCATGAATATAAGCCCAGCCTAATGAAATAAAACGACCACTAATTTTTATTTTTCCTTTCTTATGAACTTGTAAAAAAAACTCACTATGGGATTTTATGTATTTTTCATATACCTAATTTAAATACTTGTAAAATACTAATATTCTTATACTAGGACGTTTACTAGAACTTTTCATAGTAGAACAGTTAACCCCACTTTTTTATATGGCCAAGTTCTTTGTTAACTTATAGTAGTTGTTTTTATGTATTGTATTATGTATGTCAATGAAGGAATTATTTTGATAAATTACTTTATTGAGACTTGATGATAAAACTTTTTTTTTGCATTTTTGTATAAACATTTAATGCTGAATTTTAAAAATTTTGGTTTACCAGAAAACGTTCTTCCACCTTTTTTCTGAAAATATTTTCAGATTTTAAATCTTTAAATTCTGATGGTATGGCATTCCAAACCCTAGCCGTTTGATAGGTAAGTGATTTTTCAAAGATTATTTATGAAAAATCAGCCTCAGTACACCAAATCAGGATTCAATCTTTGATCTCCCCTCACTAGTAACCAGTCTACTGCAAAAATGATACCCTTAAACATTCCTACAATTACTCTAGGTGTTTGGGTAGTTAAATTTAACATTTACCTGTTTGTAAAACATTAGCTATGTAGGTTTATTCAATTTTAGATATATACATCCTATGTAGGCCTATTTATTTTTATAACACCAAGTTTCTATTAATGTGCAGTATTTTTATTTTCTCTCGAAACCTTGCAGAGGAAAGTATAATGATTGACGAAAAAATATTGAATTCGGATATCTTGATAAGTGTCCGCGTTTTATGATCCTCTGAAACCGAAAAGGCGATTTTCGTTATGTGCAAGGCTATTTTGCGCCCTAAGCAAAGTTAACAAACTGTGCCCCTTTCCTTCCATCCTCCCCCCTCCCAAAAAAGGCTAATTTAAATTTTCCAAGATATTTGTTTTTCTTCCTCTTGTGGTGACATAGACTTTGGAAGTCTTAGAGCTATAGCTATAAGTTCACAGCACATATAGTTAGGATCAATATATTTTTTTCCATTGGGCATCAACAATTTTTCCAGATTTTTTAGGCTTTGTAAGTCTTCGGTAGATTTTTTGTTGATACTGTGTATATTATACAAGAAGCCAAATAGGGAATTATATTGTTGAAGATTGTATGTTCAGAATATTTGAAACCAACTTTGAATTTCTACTTTGGATCTTGAGGTGCCTCAGCTTGGGCCTCATACTTAAACTGCCATTTCTTTATCCTTTTTCTTACATGTTCTAACTCAAAGTTTGGTAGTATTTCTAGATTCTTTGCAATCTCAGTAGCATGTATTAAAACTTGTTGAAAGCCGTCATCACACCTGTAGCCCACAAGGTAATTCTTGGTCACTTGCAATTGGCTTGAAGCTGAAATCAGATCAGCTTCTTTATTTTGTAGTAGCTTGGTTGTAAGATTGGCTTAAAAAAGGATGCTATACCATGTAATAAGAGATACCACGAACACGAACTACTACCTTATCTATGACTCGAACGTACAAATTGCATCAGTGAAAACCTTAGCTTGTATTCGGGAAGTATTTTCAGATAAACCTTTTAGGTTTGTGTTATCAAAGATCTCTATTAAAGCATCATATATACTACCAAGAAGGTATCTCAGTGGTTTCAAAGCATCAAACCGACTCTCCCATGTTGTTTCATTCAATGGCTTAGCAGTTGTACCTAAGTCTGATACATGTTAGGTTCCGGAAAGAATCATAGAGCGCGAAAAAGGAAGAAAATTATATTCAAAGAATACCTAGATAAAAACCAGAATATATACATTATTGTCAGTTCCATAATAAACAAGGGCTAGAAAAGTAATTTTTGGAATTAGATAGCTAATCCTAAAATTAAGGATAGTATACTGATAGGCAAAAAGAGATAAAATTGACTTTCTTGAAATCCGTTCTATAGATCTTGATTAAATCTTGTGTATAGGCATTGTTTAGCTTTACAAACAAAATGGCAGCTCTCATATTTACCCATGAAAATTATTTTCAAGGTACTTTATGTTCGGAGAAATTTTCAATTATTTGAGATAAGAAATACCTTATCCCTGTAAAGTTGTAGTACTGTACTATTAAAAATAAAAATCTTTTAACTGAAATATATTTTTTATAAAACCTATAGTTTCGGATCTATTAAATATATATATTTATGAAGGTTTTGAAAAAGAAATTATTGATTGCTATGCTCTTTTGTGAACAGAGATGATCCTATTTTCCCCAATGTCTCTGGAATAGTGTGTGTCATATGATATGTTTTTTTGTGGAATGTGATGTTCTTTTTTTCATCATGTATCTGTAAACAGTGTTATTTCGTTTCGCGAATCTCACGAGTTTTTACAAAATGTCTCAATTTAAGATAAAATAAAGAAACAGTATGTGCGGTACACCATACCATTATTTTTATAGCTCACATCCTATAATTGTATATATTAGTAAGTTATGTTCAAAATTAAAAATAAATAATTAAAATTGATTACAGTACCAGCATTAGTTGATAATTTATTAATTTTGATTGAAACCAATAGTTTAGGTAGGAAAGCACCTCATTTACCAGAATTTTGAAATAATGGTGGGTTCACTTGATTATCAATCTTTTTCTTTTCTAAAAAATCCTGAAGTGCGATTTATTTAACTCTGTGACATTATACACTAGAAAGTTCATTTTCGCACTTTCAAAAGCACGCCACCTATTCCTATCTTGAGATAGTTCTATCCAGTCCACCTCATCACACCCTAACCCTATCATGAACTAGTTCTATCCAGTTTACCTCATTGCACCTTATATCTATCTTGAGTTAGTTCTATTCAGTTCAATCTATTACAACCTATTCCTGTCTTTAACTAGTTCCATCTAGACCTCATTACATCCTATCTCTATCTTGAACTAGTTCTATCCAGTCCACCTCATTACACCTATTAATACATTTAAAAAATCTGTGATTTTGTTATAGTTGTTAGATAAAATAAAAGTTGTATAAAATCTTTTAAAAAATGAGATGATTTCAACCCTTCCCTGTTTGTACTGTTCATAGTGGTCAGAAATAATTAGTTACGGTTTACAGATATAAGTTAGTGGTTTATTGAAAACACTTGAGTAATTTTTAATGAATATACAACTCAAAGTTATCCCTCTTGTTTGGTTACTAAGAATATAAAGGTACTATTTCAGTGCCTTTAATGCAAGGATGAAGAAAGCTAAAATTTTATTAGGGATACGCTTGTAAATTGTACTACACCTTTAACTATTAACTGTTTTCATACATATCTACATATGGATTCCCTTACAAGGATCCGACAAATTCCAAGGAGGTCCAGAACTCTCTTCCCCCCTAC